>JACCGJ010013494.1:0-99168 GCA_013407085.1 Atriophallophorus winterbourni
ATATTACCGAAAAACAACAAATTTGAAGCAAAGACAACCCATTCGATGCAATCGATGAGAACAATCAACTATGACGCTGAGTGATAAATTCGTAACTACGCAGTACGCAAAAAAGTGAATGTTATTTTCAAATAGTTATTCCACATGATGCAAAACGGAAATTCATTTCCGGCATCTGGATTTCACCGCTGCGTGCGCCATTTATCTTTTTAGTTACTTAAACTCCGTTCAACATCGAAAGGCTAATGCTAGGCGATTAATTAACGTAGTGATGCCAAAGTGACAAGCATTTCGGATCGCTGGCACAACCTGTGCTTACGCCTTGCTGATTAATTCGTGTCGATCGCCCTCACATTGCAAGCATATCTCATGCTTCGGCTCACCAAATAAAATTTGATTACCTCAAATTTGACGTTTCACAATTGCTCCGATTGTCAGAAAGGCATCAGATTTCGCTTACATCTTTCTTTTATGGTTATAAAATCCACGGGGTGACGCATATGTCTGATTTCATGAAAACGAAACACTGCAGGATATGAGTTCACAAGTTGGCTAACATGATATGAGGTCATAATTAATCTTCGACAAATCTGAATAATCACTGTAATGGGGAAATTGGATGAAGTAAGCTCGCGCACAAATTTGCAACCAAGTGATGTTTGGACTACGAAACTTCAGACGGACCAATGATGTCTATTAGATATTGCGCGACAACTTGGTGCTACTACACGTTATTGCCAAATAAGTGTGCCTGCCTCATTCGAAAAGACAGAAAAGATTACCAAATCAGTCTTGTCGAAAAATTCATTATAAATCCCAAAGCATTGTATAAGCGCGTCAACGACCTCCGGAACGTTAAATGGGAATACCGCCACTGGTCTCAGGTACTGGAATAGTGACGTCATTTAAAGATTGCACTAACGTTTTCCGACAACAATTCGCATCAGTTATCTTACAAGTGTCGACCCATAGACAGTCCTTAAACTCTGAGAGCTGCAGCCTGCCAATTCTTCACGATGTGGAGTTTCCACCTATGTTGTTCAAACAAAATTATTGACGATGAAGAGAACAGACTCACCCGGTATAGACAATATACACGCAAACAGTTTGCACAATCTATCTTCCGAGTTGGCAATACCGACATCTGACGTATTCACGATGATGTTCGAGCAGAGCTTTGTACCAGAAACTTGGAAAACTGCCCTGTATAGTCCCATCTATAAGGGTGGCAAAAGAAATGATCCATTAAACTATCGCCCGATAGCGTTATTACCAGTGCTATCAAAATTAATTGAGTGCATAATAGCTGATACCTCACGGAATCACTTTGAGATTAATAATTTAATCTCCGAGGCACAGCATAGATTCAGGAAAAAACGATCCTGCCTGACAAACTTGCTATTAGCAAAAGAATATTGGTCTGAGCTACTGGGTGCCAGCAACTCCGTGGACGTAATATATATCGATTTCTCAAAAGCCTTCGATCGTGTGAATCACGAAATACTTTCGTCGAAACTACTCAACTAAGAAGTACAGGGTAAAATCCATGCATGGATTAAAGAATGATTGATATCTCGTGAGATGTACGTGAGAGTCAAAAACGAACTATCCGAGTCGATTAAATTTGCCCGTGGTGTCCCACAAGGATCAGTCCTTGGACCGCTTTTGTTTTTAATATATATAAACGACTTGCCTACTGTATTGCAGTCGTCCGTGCTTATTTTCGCTGATGACGCAAAGTTTTGGCGCAAGATAAACTCCACAGACGACACACTGAAAATGCAACGGGATCTCGATATGATTCACACTTGGTCAATAGACAACGAAATGCCCCTGAATGCTTCGAAATGCAGCCTATTGTCTCTCAACAGCAAGTCGACCAAAGAATATTATCTTGGTCGCAAAGTTATTAAACCCGTCTCTTCCGAAAAAGATTTAGGTGTGATTATCCAATCAGACTTAGGAAACTCAATGCAATGTCGACTGGCTGCCTGCAAAGCTGAAAACAACTTGGGTCTCCTTAGAAGAGTCCTAGGTTCGTTTGACCCCAATATTGCCCGCAAATTGATTTCAACGTACATCCGTCCTCATGTTGAATATGCTATACCGACATTGGATCCTTGGTTGAAAATAGATATTCTGCTATTAGAAACTCCACAGCGCAGAGCGACAAAACTCGTCCTGGGACTATCAAATTATCTATACGAAATGCGACTTAAATTATTGAATTTGATTCGGCTCAATACAAACGGAAACTTGGAGCACTAATATTCATTTGGACATTGCTTAATCAAACAAATCATCCTTGCGGCCATTTGTTTCATCTTTCCCATAACACACATATGCGAGGTCACCAATCGAAACTTTACCGACAGCATAGCAGTTTGAACTGCCGCAAATATGCATTTTCCGTTCGCAATGTGCAATTGTGGAACAGTTTACCTACTCATGTGGTCCAATCTGGAACCATTGAAGTTTTCAAGAAATCACTAGATATCCACATGGACAAGAATGATTTTTATGTTTGACTATAATCGTACAATGTTTTGATTTTTTTACCATCCAAACCGATGTACATTTTTGTGGGTCTTGTAAAGCATAGCTTTTTACCTGCATATAATCTATGAGTAAATCTATGAATAAATGGAGATATGACAGTGAAATAAATGTTTAGCGCATAAAAGTTCTCGCGAGATGAGAGCACAAAGCACAAGTGAGGATTGAAAAACATGAGACGCGAGGATCCAAAATAATGTTGAAATTGTTTGCTCTGGAAAACATTCTGAGAACTGTTTCGTATTGCGCTGCTTCTTACATAGAGATTCAAAATGTGTTTGTAGTCAAGTTTATAAATGCTTATTTGTTGCTGGGTATAAGAATAACATGATAACTTATTTTGAAAGGAAAACCTCATTTGCATGCATTTTCATCACAGACCCACGATCAGAACCCAATGCCTATTTTTCTACTTGGTTTCAACTATGTTCATAGCACTTGCCGGCTGTATCTACGTGCTGCAATCAAATAGCCGTGGCGGAATTAAAGTTCACCATGGATCATATGATGAGCTTAAAAGCCGACATTCCTTGAATATTTCTACCTGTGATTGATCAAAACCTAATTGCTACGCTGCACGATTTCCAAGGGACAATTTAACACACAATAGCTACTGATAATGTTGAGGGGTCATTGTAGTATTGTGATAAATCGTGCCTCATTCAATAAATTCAAATCAAGACCGCGGATGCCGGGCGCTGATCAACGACTTCTCTACTATGCCCGATGTGTCTAAAGGGTCTAGTATGATAAACACGATTGATTGAATACCACTAAACGTATCACGAAAATAATAGGACCCAGAATAAAATAAATTATTTACTGAATTCTGAACTTCTGCCATTTGTACAAATGAAAACCTCAATGAGCATATAAGTAGTTTAAAAACAGATCATTAGCAAAAAATTTACATTGCAAATAAGTTGTATCTAATAATAAAAACGTAGCTTGTGTCTTCTTTCCTGCTCCACATTTTTCTCAAATCTAGGATATTGAATACAACGCCTTTAAGAATATGGTTACGAATATTGAAGAGCAGATCGATTTTGGCAGTTTGGTAAATGACTCCGCTCCCGTTCTGCAGAAGTTCACGTCGAATTTCAGGAATCCTCGTGATGCGTTGAGCACGCTAATTAACGTCGTAAAAGAATTGCAAGCAGATCAGAAAGCTTTGGTCGCCGAGGTTGACCGTCTGAATGCCAATTTAGTGGCAAAGTGTAACCAAAACTTTCATATCTGCCAAAATCCAGAAGTGCGTTTGTTTGTAGATTAAATTTAATTGATAATCGTAATCAGTTTCCGGTAAACTGAATTCATCCCATTTTACTCTGCGTGAAAATAAAGTTGCAACCTTGCTTATTTCGGTTTCAAAATAAAAATTCAGTGGTCTAACATTCGATTATACATTCGATATAAAAATAGATAATTCTTGATTTTCAACTCTGAAATTGCTTAGAATATTTAGTGTTTTGTGCCTTATTAGCAGAAAATTGTTATAAGTAAATCATCCCGACGACCCAACCTGAATATATCATTTTCTTCAGCTCAGATTCCATAAATACCACCAAGAATACCATGGTTGGGAAAGGCATCTCCCAGCTCGAATTGATTTATCATAGGGCGATTAAAGTGGTTTCTGGATTGTGTATTCTACCCATTGACCAGCGAATGACTAGACTCGGACCGTGCACTCTCGATTATAGGCACATCCGAGCTGACCTAATAGTGACATATTGAATAATTCATACGGAGTCCTGCCCACACAGGCACCTGTTTAAAGATGGTTAAAATATCTCCACACGCAGTCACAATATAAAACTTCAGATATCATATTCCCCATTAAACTGTCGCCTGAACATTTATGCAGTCCGAGTATGCTTCTGTGGAACACATTACCGTCAGAAGATGTGCCCTCACGGAATAGAGTGATATTCCAAGAAACTTTACGATATTTCATGTTGAACAATGCGGTGCTGACTCCAGTTCACTGAAACCGTTTGGCGTTTCGTTTAAAGCACGAAATGGAAAAACAAATTGAGCCAAACAAATTTCCGGCCGACATTTTTCCAACTCATATCAAACTTGGAAATACTTTTAAGTATCCTTCGAACTGTATGGGTGCAAACATGAGAGTAGGATCTGTTTTTAAAATTTAAACGCATACCTCAGGATATTGTAGAGCTGTTTGCTTTTTTTTATCATATTTGTTGCATCTTTCATTTTCAAAAAAAGCAAGGGAGTTAAAGTTAAGATTGATTCGTGTACGTCAATTGATTATCTAATAAACAGAAGTGTTCGCATATAGTCGTTGAATGCTCGTAGGTTAGATTTCCAATAATCAGATAGCATCTGCGCCTTTTCTACAAACTAACACGAACAAACCTCAAATTCGGTTAATTCAACATGAACTGGCGGGATCAAATTTTAATTCAATTCAATTCAATTCCATTTTACTCGTCAAAAAGCATATAACTTTACAAAAACCTCAGATTAATATTGAAACTACAAATGATATAAAAACAAAAACGGGATTTGGTTTTCATACAGATAAGTTCAAGAATCTGTTAAAAATCCAAAGGTCAGAAATTATTTTCGATTGGTGTGATGACAAGTTGCTGCATGGTGAACTCTTGCCCCGTAGATAAAATAAACGTTGTCGAGTGTGATTTGCTGTATTCAACATACTGTGAACCAAAATCGAATCCCCCCGCAGTCGACGACGTGGATAATCAAATAAATTCAGTTTTTGATTCACTCATAGTACGGTATATTCTTTGCAAATTTGCAACATAATTAATAAGACATGGTGACCATGCTAGTACTGCATATTCCATTGTGGGTTTGGTGCAAGGAATCGTGTGTATGAAAAATAGGCGATTTTTAGGGACCAAACCTATAGGTAACGAAGTATACGGTGAAGGATAATCTGAACTTCCTACATGTTTACAAAGGTTAATACAGTAAATTGTCCATTCCTGTGACCAAATAGCCAAAAGAAGCTATCAGCTATCAATCGTGAAATCATGATTTTTATTTCTTTATTATTAAATTAAAACTAATCGCGTACTCCATACGTTATACTTCAGAGGGTCGATGTTCCAGCGACAATCCGCGAGGAAGTCGTAGCTGCACAGTTGGAAAAAGCAAAACGCGAGCTGCAATTCTTGAGGTATCCGGCCCTTTTCGTTCCGGGACTTAAATCGATTCAGACAAAAATTCAACGGATGTTAGACGAGGTTTGTTTACTAAACACACATTAGGCAAACTGAAGATTTGGTTAGAATCATTAGTAATTAAGACATTAACTCTGATATCTTACGTTTCACCGTTTTTGTTTGATATGATATGTTAAATAAAACACGCCATTTAGCAACGGGTTCATCTCAGAACTCAGAACTCAGAAAATTTTATGGTAGAAAAAGAAGTAAGCGTAACAATAACCATAGGATAACAAGGTATATGGGATATATAAAATAAAAAAAATATATAAAATATCTCAAAAATCAAGATTCAAGAATTTGGGGTCACAAAAAGCACATAGCACAATTACCATATCATAGTAAATATGCGTTCAATAAGAGATATAAAGAACAATTATACGATGTCACTGGAGTCAAGTGATATGCTTACCCTGAGTCAATACACAGGCATAGTCAAGTCGTTATGTAACAAATAAGTGTCCAAGGTTCGAGTGAATGTTTGGATACAGAGAGAGGTGATAATTGCTTCGGGAAGGGCATTCCACAGGAAACAGACACGTACCGAATAGAAATATCGGCGACAATTAGTACGGGAATGGGGAATTTGTAGTGCCGCTGAGTGGCTACGTGTAATTCCTGATTCACGGTATTTAAACAAATGTTTGAGTGGATGATCTGGAGTATTCAATATCTTGTAAGTAATGATAACGTCACTTCGAAGTCTACGTTGAAGGGGAGTGGGGAGCTTTAGCTTTTTCAACCTTTCCTCGTATGTAAGGTCTCGAAAACCACGCACGAGTTTAGTTGCACGATGATACATCCTGTCAAGCAAGAATATATCTTTTTTCATCCACTGAGTCCATGCTTGCGATGCATGTTTCATTGTGGGAATTTAGTAGGTCTTCATGATGCTTGGCAACGTTACAGGCGTAAAGGTTCTAAAGATCCGTCGAAGCATACCTAGAAGCTTTGAAGCACGCTTGTAAATGACCTCACAATGCACGCTGTTCTTTAGGCTGCCACATATCCAGACTCCAAGATCCTTCTCCGATTCGGTCCAGCTCAAAATCGTCTGCCCAAATTGATATTCGTACTGAAAGGGCTTACCGAGTTGCAGTAACTTGCATTTTTGAAAATTGAACGGCAGTTTATTTCTAACTGACCATTCGTGTAGTGCATCTAAATCACTTTGCAGTTTTACGCAGTCTGCAGTTGATTTTATTCGCATCCAAAGTTAAACATCATCCGCAAAAAGAACTACCTTGCATGAGAGCGTCTCAGGTAAATCATTGATGTAAACTAAGAAAAGCACTGGACCGAGAACGGAACCTTGCGGTACACCACTGGAGGTATTAATGGCTCGTGTTTGTACCCCGTTAACTCGAACGGTTGCCTTGCGCCCATTAAGGTAGCTTTCGATCCATTCGAGTAGCTGCCCGTCAATACCAATCTGTTTCAGCTTTTGTAGCAACAGGAAGTGATCAACTCTGTCGAAAGCTTTCGACATATCCAGATAGCACGCGTGCACACTGTCTCCTGCGCCAACTGTTTAGGTCCAATCGTTTAATACCGTCAGCAAGTTTGTCAAAAATGAGCGAGCTTTACGAAACCCATGCTGGGCGACAGATAGTATATTTTGTGATTCCAAGTGATGAACTATATTTTCCGTCACTATGCGCTCCATAACTTTGGATATCACGGGGAGTAGGGTGACATGACGGTCGTTCGCGGGATCTGAAAGGCTACCACCCTTATAAATTGGTGAAATTACCCCTGACTTCCACTCGGTTGGCACCAATCCTTCGGTTAGGGAATGTTGGAACAATTAGCATAGTGGTTCACACAGCTGCTGGTCACAGAATTTTAGTATTGCTGGTGTTATTCCATAGCTCCAAGAGATTTCTAGGGTTCAGTCGACACAAGTGTCTCCGTATAATCGCTGAATTAATCTCAATATCATTAAGTTGTTGAGATACAATCGATGTCAGTAAATTCTCATTCGCCCTAACCGTTATCGGGCTAAACACATTTGCATAAAATTGAGCGAGAGTATCAGCTGTTAATCCATTCTCAGAAATAACAGGAAACACCCCTGGTTTCACACTGGACCGAGCATTGACAATCAGATAGAGAAGTTTAGGGTTTTCTTCCATTTTCAAAGAGAGAGAGCGATGGTAATTTTGCTTGTCCTCTTTGACGAGAGCATTCACTTTGTTACGAATTTTAGAAAATTGCTGCCAAGAGGCATCAGTTCTGGTTTTTCGGTGTTCAGTCCAAGCAAAGTTTCGTTTCCCGAGCCATTTTTTGTGTGACTGCAAAGCTTAAATCGGAAGTCACTTGCCCGTCGTTCATCAACAAATCGCGAATTATGTTCATGTTTGACTGAAGTATTTTCGTGAGCTCATTGCATTGTGTTTCGGTGTTGTGCTGATCAAGTTCTTGCCAATTTACTAGCCCAAGCGATCCACGTAGACCCGCGTAGTCGATCTTTCTGAATTGTTTGGCGGACGCACAAACTCGTCTAGCACTGTAAACAAACTCAAAGGCTAGCACCAGATGATCACTCCGACCGAGGGACGCAATGTAGTCAACACCCTCAACTGCTGTTTTCTCTGAAGTAAAGATTAGATCCAAAATGGATGGAAACTCTGATCCTATTCTATGAGTAAAGTCAAACACATGATTATGCAGTGGAATCATGTCGATCACCTCACGAAATTTGTGATCAAATGTGTGTAGAGGGTGATCGGATCTGGCAAAGAGATGAGGAAGACTGAAGTCCCCGATGAGTAGTAATTGCGAGCTACGCTTCTCTCCGGCGTAATTTAGCGCTTGTAATAACCTGTCATTGTGAGTATCATTTGAGGCTGGAGGGCGATATATGATTCCAAGAGTGCAATCGTCCTGTTACACATTCGTGAGACTGCACCCGAGGGTATCTTCGAAATCAAGGTTTGGATCGTGAATTTTCATGCACTGAAGCCGTTCGTGACAGTATGAAGCCACACCACCACCTTTTCTTGGGCGATCGTTCCGTATTAGCATCATGTTGGGGATTGAGAGTTCACTTCCAGTCATACCGGATTGAAACCGAGTTTCAGTAACAGCAACGAGGTCTTGCGTGTATCGTTTACCCAGCTCGGTCAGTTCAGTCAATTTGTTGAACAAACTCTGAGCATTGGTATAGATGCATTTAAGTGAGTTTTTATAATGTAACACCGAGTCAGTAGTTGTATTTATTGGTCCGACGATGTTGACGTCGGACCGAGATCGTTTTTTGAAGCAATTTGAAGTAATTTCACGGGCGAATTCGCACCAGTCTCGGATAATTGCGTAATTAAAGGCTCCAGGTGGACCTCAACAGCGGCTTTTGAGTTGCACAGTCTAACGTTTTCAGGTAGCCTGTTTCTGTTCACTTTTAGCTTGTTTCGAACATCATCCGCCATGCTACTTGAAAGAAACGTAACCTTAAGTGGATTTGCCCCTTTCCCGTGATAGTTCGGCGATCGAGGTATTCTGTATGTGTCGACAACTACAGAATTTTGGGAACCGATATTTTCGGCTATAAATGACCATTGTTTTGGGTCGTGCTCTTTGTTTTCGAAGCCCGTTGTGGCGCCCGAATTTTCTGGAACATCAAGCAAAATAATACTCCTTGGTGCTGTTTGATCCCGCCTATTCGGTGCTTAAGACCTTTCCCACCAGGTTACGTCAGCATATATACGGTTGGGTAGGTTACTCTGGGTTCGGAGCAAATACGGATTTAGTAGGACATTTTCCATGTCCTTTTCGTTGGCGAAAGTGATTTTTAGAAGACGTGGTTTATCTCGATTCGGGGATTTCGTATGACGAGTTATTCGATTTACCGACACGGGGTGTATACTATCTAGGCTGATTCGATTACAAACGACGAACCAGTTTTCACGGTCATGCTTTTGCCTTTCTTGAAAGAGCGTCACCTCTGACTCAGGAATATTGGTGCATATTACACTTAAATTTTTATGCGTTTTATCGAATTTTTTCGCTCCCTGTGATATGGAACCGTTTTGCTTTGAACTTCCTCTTTTGCCTGAGGTTTAGGGCTCAATTCTAACGCCAAACACTTATCACCTTTAGCCACCATCTGGGCGAATGTTAGCTTGCTGGAATGAGACGCGTTCACTTGGAGCTCTTTGGACGTAACCCCTGAGTCTGGAATCGATGGTACATTATTGAATTTTTTCAACAGTTCCGTCGATTGATGAAGTTCAGATTGCTTTTCGTTATCTTGAACATCATCTGCTTCGGGTTGAATCGCTGGGGCAATTTTATCCATCAAGAGTGTTTTAAGCCTCTCCTCAATTATTCGATAATTATTTTCTAAAATTTCTAACCAAGGCTCAAGCCTTGCCTCATAGGCAGCGTTGTGTGGATTGTCGCTAGACTGTTTGCTTCGACATGAAGTGCATATGTAACAGACACTGGTGAAATCCACGTTGTTGATAATCGATGCCACATCCTCTGTTAGGGCTTTATCACAATTGACATGTATTTTACTCAGGCAGCCGAAACATTTGACGATATGTGATCTAGCGCTTACCCCTTTGTTGCAAATTTTGCACACATCACGTGCAGCCTTCTTTGTTTGGGTTTTCGGGGTCAAACTGCGTGTCATTGTTTCAATCCGGTGAGGGGTGAATCAGTGCAGTCACATACCGCATGGTTCGTTATAAACTCATCGAGTTTGAAAGCGAAAACCTCAACATATTATGAGCGTGTGATTTCTTCAGGCAAATAGTTCCAAGTGAAAAATTCTTACTGAGAAAAAATTACGACGAATATCCAATCGAGAATGCGGAATGCCTAAAGCCTTTGAATGTGTTCGTGTTCGAGTAAGGCCATTGGGATTTAGCAAGTGTTTAAGTGGATGGTTTTCCGTATGCAGGATTTTGAACATGAGGTCATTACGTATCCGTCGTTGAGTAAACCCGTGTAGGTTCAGTTTTAACATTCGCTCTGTGAAAGGCAAATTTCTGTACCGGGATAGCAACTTTGTAGTACGATGATAAATCCTGTCGAGTAGTTCGATATCCTTCATCAGCCATGGTGCCCGAGCTTAGTTGGAATATTCCATAACAGGACTTATATACGTGTTAATTACCCGGGGTAGGGTTTCGGGCGTAAAGATCCGGAATATTCTTTTGAGAAGACTCAAGATACGGCAAGCTTTATTGTACACTATCAGGCAATGATGTCCAGGCTTAAGGTTAAACGAAACCCACATACCGAGATCTTTTTCTGCTGTGGTTCAGACGAGATCTTGCGAGCCAAGCTGATACGTATGGTGCAGAGATTTTCCAAGCTGCAGCATTTTACATTTCGCAAGGTTAAATGGTAACTCATTTAACTGGGACCAACGAAATAAGGTGCACAGATCCCGTTGTAATGCCATACAGTCATTAACAGACCTGACACGATTCCATATTTTAATATCATCGATTGCGAATCATTCATCAATAACGGTTCGTGGATTTTTTTGACCAACTTGCTCATATCTACAAATTCTGTAGGGTTCATCGATAGTGTAGTAATTAGATTTTGGAAGCCGCACACAATCAACGTCACCAGTTGCATAATTCGACCAAGAGAAGACCAAAACCATTACAGACGGTAGTGTTTCTTTAAATCAGGCTGGTAACAAGACGTCGATCGTGCTGGCACATAACAGAATTTGGATATGTGAATCGATACCGGATCACTATGAGAAAACGAACAAAACGCTTAATTTTAAACGAATAATAAATTGGTATGCATCGGGACGAAAATAGCGGTGGGACCTAGGACATAATAACGAGACGATAGCCAGGATCGCTCACATCCCGAGCATTTGCAAAACAGATAAATTCAAACATATTTGATAAATGATCTCTATTGCAAAAGAAGGCTATTGGTGTGTCGGACGAATAGCCTTTTATAAATAAATATTACGCCAGATATTTTACTAAGTTTTGTAAGAATGTTCAATGAATATTGACATTTTGATAGATTCAAATGCAGGCAAAAAAGATTCAGTGGAATTGTAATGAAGAAACATCTAATATGAAAATAATGATTTAAGTGCATTTCCATCACACACACACACCGCAACCGGTTGTGAGCAGACGCGGCAGCATAAGCAGGATCTCCGTGTCTTTGATGCAAAAAAGGAATGCAGAAAAACTTAGAGCTGAAGTACATAACATTTGATTTAAAATTCAAGTAAATAGCTCGTTTCGGTAATAATATGGAGCGAACGATTAGTATTCGATATAGGCAAACCGCGTAATGGGAATCAATGTACCTTAGTTCTATAAGATTTTCAGCACAAGACACCAGATAATGATACTAAAATTGACCGTTCCTTTGAACAAAAATGCGGACTGGAATATTGATTGATTTATGTAACTATGAACTACGTTATCCAACGTACGGATAGGTATTTAGTGATTAAATGATTGAAAAATGTTTGACTTTATCGATCATAGCTGACTGTGATGCTGGGGGCAGTCAAACGCAAACCGGCTTGTAAGATAGCTGGTTGCCGGCAAACACAAAATCAATAATCACTTTTCATGCTTTTTCAGTTGGAGGCAGGTAAAACGTTCACTGAGCCGGTTGAAAACACCTCAGAAGATTTTCGAAAAGAAATCAATGAAATAATGCAACGTATTTTACCCAATTTAAACAAAGCATTCGTAAATGTGAAAAACGTCCTCCGAAAGCTTTCAACGATTCTATTGGTGTTCATGTCGGTTGCATTAACTGTGGTCGTCCTCGTTCTGCTGCTATTACTTGGAATACTGGGTCACTCGTTCACAAGTAAGCCGACTGTAATTTTCTCGGTTTTTCAAACTTGCACTAGATTCACGCTAATTAACAAAAATGTAATTTGTATATTAAAACTAAAATGAACTGATTCTCAAATCCTACTTTTTGGAATCAACTGTTAGAACTCTTTCAAAAACGTGAGAAGTGTATGGAACAATGTGAAATCTCAAAGTGAAAATTGTTCTATCTATTGCTTTATGCAAATCAAGAACGTTCAACACAAAGCCAAAACAAACACATGATGATTATCTGAACTTGATCCTAAGTGATGTGTTGCTCACATCCACTGAAATTACATTCCACTACCAGTTTCTAGTAGACAGTAAGTTTAGGTTCAGAGAGCCTTGAATCAGTGGATATGTGGTAAACAAAGTTAGACTTGCATGCAAATGTAACATAGTGTTCGCAAAATGAACGATGATGTTCAAACACAGAATGGCATAGTGATAGTTGCGTTTATTATTATTATTATTATTATTATTATTATTATTATTATTATTATTATTATTATTATTATTATTATTATTATTATTATTATTATTATTATTATTATTATTACTATTATTATTATTATTATTATTATTATTATTATTATTATTATTATTATTAGTATTATTATTATTATTATTATTATTATTATTATTATTATTATTATTATTATTATTATTATTATTATTATTATTATTATTATTATTATTATTATTATTATTATTATTATTATTATTTTTATTGTAGTGGCTTTCAAGTATAACTTTATTTAACAATTATCCAATATTTCAAGGCTCACTGAACCTAATCTTACTGTCTCCACCTGATTTATGCAAACAGTCAGAAACCGGTAGTGGTGTGTTAGTGAAATGTTTGAACTTGTAAGTCGTTGGTGTAAACGGCTAATACGATCGACATGTTCAAGCACATGAGCCAACAGACATGCGGATGAGTTAAACACATAGACCTAAAATTATTGTTCTTCCCAGCCTTATCTCTTAGATAGAAATTTTGACAATCAAATTTATTCAAAATTTATATACGTATCCCGTAATATTTCACAGCTGTTAACGGCAATCAGAAGGATTTAAGAATGCTTTACTTGAAAACTAACATTTGATATCCGATCTAGTGTTTTTGTCAATTGGTAAATAGCTTATCGGTTTTACCCAATAGGGATTATCCGGTTCGATCACTCACTGAAACCGCAATGGAAGTGGATTCTTTGCCTATGCCTCATGAATATGGCCACGGTGCCATTGTTCTACACATACGTCGTCATCTCAACACATGTGGTACAAATTGACTCTGAGATTTGCAGCTTGGTAGAAAGTCCAAGTGCAATAAATTTAACGGATACGTTACTGAATGCCTATTGGCGAACTATTTGGACTCAATTCAGAAACAGTAAAGAACAATACGAGATGGTCATCAAACCAGAACCGCCAAAAAATTTTCTTCGAGCGACAATCGAAATGTGCGGGCATAACACCGGTGGCGGTTTACTCCATATGGTCAACCACGATGACTTTCTAAGTTTTCATAATTTTTTAGAAGCGACAGCAGACGATAAAAAGAATGTTTTTGAGTATGTTTATTTGCGAAAAAATTTGCTTTGAATTTCGCTATACCTATATTTTATATTAATAATGATTTACGTTCAAGTTCATCGAGGATTATTGTTCCCTCAGTACTTCAGATCATCCGTAATTGCTAGATTAAGGCTACGGATAATCTATATATGGTGTTGTTGCGCACGGACGGTGACTGTCGCCCGTAGATGTATGATGGGCATTCCAGGATTAGTTCTTATTCCGGCGTCACTCACGACGATACTTCGAATCTAAAACTGATATTTATTTCGCAACGTTCAAAGTGATACGCAGCCGTAGATTTATCAACGAAAATACGTAGCGTAAATAGCATATTTTCTGTCGCCAGTGTTCGTTCATGAATAATATTGTCTGAAAAACTTTGATCACGCAAACAGCTTTCAAATGACACAGGTCGGTGGAGATCCTTCCATAGCTGTTAGCATTGCAGAAGAAAAGGGACCTCCCACATCTGTCTGCTTAGTCATTCAAAACGCCTTGAAAAATTAGATCATAGTATGCTTGCATTGTACATTCATAGTCTATATCAACCAATTGATCTCAACATATAATTATTCATCTTTGAATTTCCTTGGACGAAAGCGTTCTTGTTGATTTTATATGTTTACAGGACTTTTTAAAAAGTCACGTTTAGACGCGAAGTACTTCTTATATTCGTATGTCTAGTCTTTCTAAATAATCTGGCAAATAAATCTCAGATAAAGAGCCACCACTCACTTTAAAACATTGTAAATAACGAGTTTTGTGATTGTTAGTCCCACCTGCACAAGGTGATTCGAGGTTATTCAACGTTTTGAGGTTTATAATGGTCTAAAAATCAACAAGCTTAACAATAGGTATTGAATGGTAGAAAGTAAGAAAGGTAGGCAGTAAGGTCGAACAGTATGTGTGTTCGTGAAACGGATATTTCATTCATTCAGTCCTCTCCGTGCCGGGTGGCACATGAGGCGCAGACAACTTCACGCCAGTGGCTCCGGTCTGTCGCTTTTTCCGTTGCCGTCTGCACCGTGAATCCTTGTGCATGTAGTTCGAGTTCCAACGTTCTGCGCCAAGTTTCCTTGGGCCGTCCCCTTTTTCGTTTACCTTGCGGATGCCAGTGCATGGCTACCTTCGTATGCGGACTGGGACCCAGCCTGCAGACATGACCGAACCACGGATAGGTCAATAAAAATTCATTCAATTTAGTTTTGAAGTCACGCAAGCTACTGGAGTGAGCAACTGTTCCAAGTAAAACAGACAATGACAAAATAGAATATAACTTCTACAGTTCAGGCGGGAAGTTCTACATCGCTGTTGAGCCACGGAGACTATGACTGCACGCCGTATTCCATGACTGATCTCAAGTATATATTCATGATCCTTCGGTATATCTTGGGTGAAAATTTCATTAATACACGTTTGAGAATATTGAGTGTACATGTTTCATTTGCACAGGCAGCGTTAGTTTGGAGTCAGCTTTTTAAATCCTTCCTCTACGGCAATTGATAAACATATTTTATGATATTATGTGTTATTCGGCTTAATTATAGCATGAATAAAACATGATTAATTTTTATGGATCAGATGTCAGACGCCGCCTGATAAGTGCAATCCGATGTTGACTGAAGGTACCGACGGGAGCTACTGAGCAATTGACTGCTTATTTGAGGTGGTAACTAGTGTTACCGTCAGTAGACAAAGGGTTTAATGGAGCCTAACCAGTCACCCAAATCATATTCTGCACTGCAAATTTCGAGAACAAGTGAACCTCTAGAGTATGTGAACTCTACTCGATTCCCCATGTTCATGAACCTGAATTAATTGAAGTTAAATTTCTGTTTATGCGTCAACGACCAATTATGAAACTTATCAAGATCTTTTCGTAATAGAAAACAGTATTCTGGGCTACGGATGCAAATCCATATCTTTATCTCATCCGAAAATAACGAAATGTAAAATCGATCAAGTTCCGGTTTTTTCATTATTATAAACCAGAAAGAAGATAGGATCTGCGTAGTGCTATTTGTTAAGTAGTCATTTAGCCAATTCAACAAATTATTGGAGATACCAAGCATTTCGGGCTTCTGCTGCAGTAGGATGTGGTTAACTCGAACATATGCTTTGGATATATCTAGATACCAGGCATGAATTGCTTGTGTTATCAGTAAACTAGATAAGAAAGAATAATTCTGTCTAAATTCATTCTGTTATCTCGCTTCACGGTCATGGCTAATAATTGGCATGCCGGGTAATTCTAGTTAGCATTTTGTTTCGTGAGTCGTACCCATGTTTCCGTTTGGACGATGCTATCTGATGAACATTCCGGAAAAAACGGCACAAAGTTAATCCATTTTGTTGCTCAGACCTTGTTCGTTTGTGCAGAGACAATTTATAATAGTTTTTCTTAGCAAGGATTAGGTGTGGGAAAGGCGGCTAGCGAAGTGCAGAATATCTGCTAATCCGAATCCCCTCCAGTCGGCATCTGAACGTTTTTTGCTCGCAAGGATGGCTGATCGTTTGTACTGTTGTAATGCTGTGATCCATAGTGTCGGCTGCATTTGTGTCCGACACGTAAGCTACTCGTTGGCTTGCTGATTTTTCTATTGGACGTTGTGTTGCAACTATCTGTCCTATATGAAGTTTCGATGCGTTTAGTCAGTGAAACAATAGGACTGGTTTTGGGCGTTGATCTCCCTCGGTAGACGTTCACAACAAGTTTTCATTTTTCACTCGAATTAAAGTGACAATATGTTGAGATTCTGTCAAGAAAATACTTCAGCCTTGCCTGAGTGCGCTAAATATACATATTAGCTCGTGATAACTCGTTTTATTAGGGACAATCGCTTTATAGAACAACACTCACTTCAAAATCTGAAATTCAATTTTTCGGCAACATCTCACGATACTTATAAGCTTATAATTTAATTTACTTCATATTCACTACAATATTATTATTAATATATAAATTGTAATTATTGTTACCATGGAATAGATTACTTTTGAGGTCGCTCCAAGATGACATCGCAGATGAATACAAAATTATCAAAGCTCTGCCAAATTTGTCTACAAAGTCTGAATTGATGGTAAGTACCGCATCGATCAATTTTCAATGAATTAGTTCGATTTTACGCTTCTCTAATAATATATTAGTAATATATTCTGATGAAAAATGAAATAGTCTGAGATGAAATTTTTGTTGTGGATGGATGTGCATGGCAACCAGTGTGGTACTTCCTGAATCCACATATTTCCACATGAATACGCATTGTGGCATGAAAATTACAGTCTCATTGTTTACTACGTTTACAGCTATCAGTGACACCCAATCAATCGGGGTGCCGTTTGATTTACATCGGTGAGATCTCAGTTGACTTATCGCAAAAACCACACTGACTGGTCGTAGCTTGATGATGCTGTTTTGGACTGTGTCTAAAGTGAATGATCAACCTCAACAATTTTTCAACTCGCAAGTGGATATGAAAGGACATAATGCATCAATAATGACCTAATTCTAACTGATACGACTGAAAGAGGAATGTTAATTTGGCTAAATAATTTGATTGCTTCAAATATAGAACGGTTGAGCGTGTAGAAAATCGCGATAAAATCAACGTCAATAACGGAACCAGAGAGTAGTCATCCAATACTTGGACTACAATTTGAAGCAACCGATAACGGCAGCATTTCGCACAATCCTCGTTTCTTATACAAATACTGCACCATGTTAAACAAAATTAGGCGAGCTAGACTGATCAATACGATTCATGAAACATGTTTGATTTTACCGTTGGAAATTAATTTTCCATTATTATTGATATTGCTGTTGTTGATGTTGTTGTTGTTGTTATTTTTAGCAAGATGATTATTGTTACCACACATTAGATTGATCCGGCATTATTTGCTTTTTGTGAATCGATTCATCATTCTGATCCTTACGACCACGTAATTTTGGCTAATTTTCCTTCATTTTCATTACAGAGATTGGCAGCAGCAGTTAAACCTTACAAAATTGCACCCGAAGTGACCGTTGGAAATATTCAGACTAGTGGATCAGACGTTGATTTATTAAATCGTATACGAAGCAGAATCCAAGGAAGACAAAGCAAAAAGATAGAATTACAAGCATGTTTGAATGATCTCAATGAACTTGTAAAAGAAATGAATAAAACTTTAGAAGAATCCGGTTTAACGGAGCGATTGGACAAGTTGAAAACGGTATGCCTATATTTAGACTCATGTGGAATTCTTCGTTGTTATTAGTTCGAATTTATTTCCTGCTATTTACTCACTTTTTCCATCCATCCGTGGTTGAGCGTATTATACACGCGGATCATTGAAAATGAATTGTATGCTACGTTAAAGCGGTTGT
This sequence comes from Atriophallophorus winterbourni, assembly GCA_013407085.1. Lineage (NCBI taxonomy): Eukaryota > Metazoa > Platyhelminthes > Trematoda > Plagiorchiida > Microphallidae > Atriophallophorus > Atriophallophorus winterbourni. The sequence goes on from JACCGJ010013494.1 coordinate 18,552, forward strand.
ATTTGTCACGAATAGCGGTGAATCCATTATTGAAATTTTTGTTGCTTTGAGACTACTGAATAATTGAGTATCTTTATTTTTATATTGTATTAGTTTGGGTAATGGGAAGGCAAAGCTTATCTCCACATCCCGTTGCTGCCATCTTCACAGTCGCCTTGCAGTGAAATATTCGTTTTTCGACTCCAAATATTGGTCGCTGAGTGATGGTAACTGACAGTTTTCAACTATTGTCGATAATACTCCCAGCCTGGCAGATCACCGGCACATCAAGAGGAAATGAATATGAATGAAGTTCGTTTTAATGAAATCAATGAATAAAGGAAAATGTAAGAATGGCAAGCATTGCCACTGTCCCATTGACATAAAATGATAAATCTTAATGCTAGTATAGAAAATATATTTGACGCGGAATTTGGTGCCCGAATACGGGCAGTATTCACAGGTGGAATATATCCCATAAACCTGTGCTCATCGACTTTCTAGCGTAGTTCAGGTATTGGAAAAAGGTATCATTTGAGACGGGAACCTTGAAATTTATGTTAATTTTTGGCCAGCATATTCAATGTAGCGTTGAATCGGATTTATAGCGTAAAATATTCGGACGCCCACATTTTGCGATCATATCGAGCCACACGATCGGCTTTCTGCTGTCGTCACTTATCAGTTAGTGATAGCTTCGACCGATTTTTCAGTTTTCGACAAATAATACGTTAACCTGAATCACACACAAAGTCTATTTACATAAGAACTACTAGCAAACGCTGCTTCAAAACCGGTAATTGTTTAACAATATAAGCCGAATTCCGGAATATTATCCAAACTCAATCAGTCCTCAAAGTTATACTGGAATATCATTGTTGAATGTTCAAACACAGAATCACAAATTGATTCTTGGTCAAGCACTCAAGGCGTTTATGGATGACTAAAGTGCCCGGGATGTGAGCAACACACAAGTGAGCAACAACAACAAGTAAATTTTGACAGCTTAACCTGCGTGCTGTCTCGTGTGACCACTTTTCCGAACATCGTGTGATTTTCGGCCACGTTTTTCACATCCGGCGTTTGCCCATCTTAGGCCGATCGATGAACCCGAAGAACTTATGCGGTCCACCACCGTTGCGTCAATAGCACCATCATCAAACATGATCCTCAAATGGCGGACACCTGTAATGTGTGTGCATGGAACGTGAATGCATGGATATTTTGAGAACTTGTACAATTCAGCAGTATTGAACAAGCTAACGAAAGATTGAATGCATGTTTATGGAAATACTTTGGAATACAAGTAAATTATTTGATTGAAATATCCACAGTTATATGACTTGCCGACGCACACACCCCATGACAAGTTTATTGCTGATTATATTCATCAGTTATAGAACTTAAGGATAAATGGATTTATGGTTAAAAGGTTAATACATTACAAAACCACAGGATTATGGTATGAATAAAATGTGAAGAATAAAGTATAAAATTAATAGAGAATATCAAATGTAACGTTCACGAATGATGTTCTTTGGCATGTGTAAGTCAAGTTTCGCCATGAACATCGCCCGGCATGGAGGGTCCACCACATGTTGGCGTAGGGAATTCCAAAGAAATATAGCACGTACGGCCAACAAATTGCGCCAAGAATCAATACAGGAAATTGGGTCGTAAAGGGATAAGGTATTTCCGCGTGTCACTTTCGCATCACACACATCAGGCAAATGTCTTAGTGGTTATACTTTGATAGACACAATTCACTAGATATGAATACTATAGCGCCGAATCCTCCTTAGGGTAAAGTCACATAGACACAGAAGTCATTCTGTGTACGGGTCAATTTGAAGAGCCATCAATAACTTTGTTGCTCTGTGATAGATTTTATAAAAGAGAACGATATCTTTTCAGTGCCAATTAGCCCAAACCTCTAATGTTTACTCCATAGTCGGCCGAAGGCGTTAATTATCATTGTCAACGTTATCACCAAAATCTTCAAAATATTCTTTCAAAAGATACCTAAACATCAGTTGACATGTGGATACATATTCTGAAAATGAACCGTGATCTTCAGGTTTCCACTAATCCATATTTCAATATCTTTATCCAACGGGCTCCAACTCAAGTTTTCATGTCCCAATCGATATGTCCAAATAACATTCTTGCCAAGAAGGAGCATCTTACTTTTCCGTATGTTGAATGTCATATCATTCATGGCCCACCAATTTGACACGTTGTCCAAATCCATCAACAGTTTCTCACAATCATCTGCAGAACGGATTAGAGTGCAAATTATTCATATCATCCGTGAACGTGACAATTTTAGATTATATGAGGATCGGGCTTAGCACGTATCCTTTTGGGACTCAGCTGGTGATTGTAAAAATTTGGGATAGCACTCAGTTTACTTTAACTCATATATGGCGATCTGGTAGTCGCACAATTATGAAAGGATTGGCTCGCATATTCTTAAACATATCAATTTATGTATATGCCAATTGTGATTGACTCTGTCATCAGCTTTAGTAATGTCTAATTAACAAACGTGAATGCCATTACTTCTATCCAACTCCTTCGTCAAGTCGTCTAACGCAATCCCAACGTAATCCAGCACAACCTATAGTGAAATTCGTATTCATATTCGTTTTCATATCATCATTCCATTAATTTTGTTAACTCTTTTTTTCCCAATATAGCTCGCTACAGGAGACCCATACACATTCGTTGAACAATTTTGGGAAACAAATGGAGAGAATTTGATTGATCACTTCACTCACATCTATCATCAAGCCTTTCAACCCTTTCTACAAGGAGCTTTTCCCTGCGGTCGATTATATTTTATATATACCAACGTAAAAGATACTGTTTGCAATCCAAGTGGATTTCCTAACCACGTCGGCATCCATTCGTTAAATATTCTCTTATTTATCTTGTTCCTTCAAGTGGCGATTTTATTCCTCATTTTCATGCAGTAATTTGTATTGCTCTACCCTTCAGCTATTAAAACATTCTGTCGCGCAAGCTTGCTAATGTGTTGTTCAACGCAGAACATACATATTTTTGCAAACATAGTTCTTATTCGGTGTAAATTGTGTAAACATTTTGATTTGAAAACAATGTTTTAGATTAAGGTACACCAACATTTACGTTGAATCGATTTGTTGGTTGTGAGCCTCGTTTCGAATACTTGGTACCGCTGATCTCTTAGCCTCTATCGCATGAACACATTTAAACGTGAAAGTGGAATTGCATTGATGTATAGTACGCTACTGGTTCATTTTCCATGAGGAAGTACACGCGGTATTAGTTCGTACACAGGTTAGAATGCAAAGCTGCTGTAGTTTATTTCTTGACAATTTCTGTAACCATTTGACACCTGGGAATGATGGAAATCTGTGATATGAATGTGATCCCAAGTGTACAACCGTGACGGGTATCCAAGCTGGATAGTCCGATGGCCATGGTGTTTATCATAAAAGGATTAAAATTGTCATCGATAGTAATTATCTGATAAACAAAAGGTTTTGTGAAATTCATGTAGACGATGACTAAAATTAAAGACATTTTAACAGCGTGATTCAGTGAACTGAGAAATGTTTACTCGCAATGAAAATAAACAATAATATTGCGAAAGGTTACTTATTGGTGATTGACCGGTCTCTGTTTTTAAGTTGGTTGTGAATGTTTCAATATTATTTAAGTATTGTATATCAACTCTAACATAAACGTCAACTACGCGGACTTGCAAGTATTTCTTCATCAGTAGCTAAAGAGTAATAAATAATTTTGATCACGTCATACAGAACAAATAATTAAGCTTGCGTCTAATAAGTTTCTTCGGATCTGGAAGGCAAAAGTACACATTTTGTCAGTTCAGTATAACTATTTCTAAATTCAGTATCTACCCATATAAAAAATTGCTTGAATTCCATCACACTGCAATTAGCGTAATCAGACGATTCTGATCATTACTGAGAAGATATAGTGATAGGATTCCAAAATGTCTGAGTTTCGATTATGGCAAAAAGAGTAAAATTAACAAAAAATGCTTAAATGAACTTGCGAATTAGTTATTAAATGACTAAAGAAAATAATAGAATGAAAACCTTTATGTTGTTACCATTTACGTCATTTATAGATTCTTACTTCAACCAAAATTCAACTATTGCGTTGGGATTGGATTATTGACAAACCATTCTAATCAGTCACCGATTTTGGGACTTAGCTTTTTCCCAACGTGAAATTAAGTCTTAGGATGCGAATCCGGATTTATCATCGAACTCTTGAAATTATTTTTAGATAAAAGTCAGAACAACTGACGAAATTCAGGTCACGAATACGCATGCATAATGAGTGGCATCATCCACGATACCGTTCGTGTGCTCTCGACATAATTTTCAGAATACTTATACTACACATTTATAGCCCCATACGTCAACCCAAACCACAGTGTGTTATCGTCCGACGAACTGAGAAGAAAATTGTGGGCATAAGACAAAATGACACATAAAGGGAGAGTCGTCAATTGAAATATAATAAGAACACGAAATGATTATATCTACTGGTTCCCACTGAATGCCAGAGGACGAACATTTCGACACGTGAGTTCATGTATAGCTAAGAAACGTGTTACTTAATAATAGAGATGGTCTAACAGTTGTATGCACTCGTAAATATAATCGTGAGTTTCTTGTTATTGATTGGGTCATCAGCAATCAAGGTCACAAGGCTGAATGCATTTTCTTCCAGATGTGGCTGATACAAGTTTTGACACGGATTCCCTCAATAGATTGGTATTGCGAACTTTATCCAGCAGATAGATGTTATATCATTCGATTTGTAAAGCCTCCTCAATAAGATGTGTAACAGTGTTATTCAAATGACTGCAGCTACTGCCGGAATCCAATCGAATTGTTGCGGTGTAGTTGCGTTAGCGTTGAGTGCTAATCACAATATTTCTGGTGATATGCTTAACGCCAAACATCGAAAATATTTAATCGCATGAAATACAAAATCTCACGCTCAAACGTTACAGAAGCGATGGTGAAAATAGCATCAACAATACTTTCATCGTCAATTTTGTCGAACCAGTTTTGTAAAGAACAATTAAACGAGCTACAAATTGTGTTTCTAAATTGCTCACCACTTACCTACTAGAAAGGATGTCTAGTTGATTCCTTTATCGTTTGTCGACCGTCAGATCAGTTTCAGTCTTGTTTTAAGCATTAAGGTGAAATAATATTGTAATGTTCAAGGTTTTCGTTCTTTGGGGTGCGTACAACGAACTAACCACACTGTTCAAATGAAGATTCAGAAATGAAACAAGTTGAAACGCTTGAGTCGTTTTCGGATGACCAATAATTTGTGGTACAAACATCATGTGTATTCTCGATCCGCATCCATTTTCTGCGTGTTTGCCACTTTACGGTAGAAATAATAAGCATAGATTCCCCAGTATACCTTAGTCTGATATAAACAACGCCCTAAGCATGTAGCTTATAATCGTTATGAAAGAGGTATTCTGAAATAACGGTTTTCAACATTAAGGTTTTACGTAAGAACATATTGCTTCATTAAAAGTCGCTAAATTTTAATTAATACCAAGTTTCTGTCTCTTCCAAACAATAGTAACCAGCGGTTGTAAATGGTAAATGATGATGTTATCAGGAACATATTCGGCTCCATTAGGATTTGAATATCGTCAAAAATGGAAATTTTTGCTTTGCATTACGCTGATAATAAATGTCACCCTACGCATCTGTGGAGGTAATCAAGAACCTGGGAAACCTCTTACCCGGGTGCGGAGAACAGTATCACGGGTCTAGTTAATAGGTGATTTTAACCTACCGGAAATTGGCTGCGACACTCAGATGACATGTGATTAGATTTTAGGGCCATCTCAATTGGCTACACTCTAGTAAGTTTCAACTGCACGTTATTGGAAAGACTAGGTACGTGAATGGACACTCACTATCCACACTGCACATTGATCTGTCAAAAGGTCATAAATATGTATAAAACCTATGGTATGGCTCAACTATACGAAGAATGACCATATCACCATGAACTCATATTTCATAACTCAGAATATTTTATGACAGAACAAGCAATAAGCTTAACAAATAGCACGGGGTGACGAGGCATATAGAGTACTAATATAAATGAAACTTTCAAGAATCAATGGGGACAGTCACATACCGCATGGTTCGACATGTATTTGTAGCACTTGTATATTATTTATTCTTAATCAATTCTGACAATATTTTTCATTGTTATTATTGTACCGTATCTTGCATTTTGTTTTAATGTTTGGTTACACAACATACATTTTTTAGAACTCGACTCGCGCTTCTGATTTGGCGTGCTTGTGGATTCGGTTGATTGGACTCGATGTTAACATTCTGTTGCGACTAACAATCTCGACATCAATTTCAGCATTCGTTGGAATTTATTTTCCTTCAAGAATATTTCTAGAGCAAAAGAAGGATATTGTAACTGATTTGTATTCTCTGAACATTTCGTGAGTTACAGCTATTTTCTGTAATTTCAGACGTTAACAGACGGACGCATAATTTTGTGCTCTGATACTTTTGAACATTACTCGTCACTCGTTGATCCTATTCGGATTATTCTTACACCATTGGATTTCGCTTGAAGAGATCTATTGGACTTAATCAGCTTCAGTGTCCAGTGATCAATATTTCGGAAGTTATTATTTTCCACATCACCGTGGAAATTGTGTGCGCGAGCAAAATTTGTTGTCGCTGTTTTGACTTGGTCGGGACCAATATCGTTCGGAAGATCTTCTTCAACTGAATTCAACAAGCCGTGCATCGTTTGTGCAAGATCAAATCTACGATCACCACGACTGTTTTAATTGGTAATTTGCATCCAATACATTGCGATACGTTCCCACGCGAACCTCGCAAATTTCATCTCTCAACCGTGAACCGATCGATACGCGCCTAGGTGTTTTAGTGGAAGCTATCAACACCCCCATTCAACGATCAGACGACCTTGGCCAGACAACCTCAACAGCTATCGGATGTCTAGACCTACGAAAACTACGTGTCAAATTTGCAGAAAGGGGGTAAGTGTGAAATCGAAAGTAGTCATGTGTTATATGTGCTCTACTAAGATACACACTAATTGCGATAAACTTTTGACTAACGAGGCAGTAGTCGTTATTAATAATCCGGAAATTCCTAGTGTCTGTTATGTATGCAGTGTCTGTAGAACAAAGTCGTTAAACGGCACCGGGACCAATGCATCACAATCAGGAGACCTGGAAAATCGCGTCAAATACTTAGAGAACATTTCCCAAAAATTTGAGGAATCATTGAAGTCGATAGTAAATGCCCACAATAACTCATTAAAAAGTGAAATCAACCCGAACCCAACGCTACATCCCGTAACTCCACAAGTTACTCCGTTACTTAAGGAGAATTTGCGGGAAGCTAAACAGCTGAGTAATGCTAACGCAAGCTGCGACTCAGATGTTAATCAGATTAGAAAGTCGAAGGGGCGTGTACTGACTGTCCACCAGCAGAATTCCTCTACTTCAAAAACTAATGATGAAATGAAAAGAACTTTGATGAATCTCAGTGTAATTTGCACCAATGTGCCGGAGACATCAGGGACACTTTTCTCGAGTAGAAGAACTCACGACATTGAACAATGGTACCAGCTGTGTTCAATGATGAATATGAGCTCGATACTGCCCGATTCAATAACCCGCCTAAGTCGGCACCCCAATTCTCCTCATCTCGATGAACCACGTTTACTGAGAATAACTTTCAAAAGCCAAAAAGAGATGGAAGACGTTCTGTTAAACTCTTATTTGCTACGTACATTCTCACAGACTAAATGTCGCATACATGCAGATATTCCGTGGTGGGAGAGGAAAGGTAATTTAACAATGGGAAAAAATGTGACCAACGCAGTGTTGTTCTTCTTGGTGTTCCCGAACACACTGACACTGCTTCAGGAAGTGAAATACAGCACCACGATTACAAACAGTGGCTCTATGTTGCCAACAGCATCGGGGCTCACGAGTCAGTGGTGGTGGACACTTTTAGAATACCTCGTTCACCAAACTATAAAGGTGACGGGCCAAAACCTCTGAAAGTAACATTTTTAACGAAAGGTATGATGGAATCAGTTAGGGCTAACTGGAAAGCAAACTATAGGAATCTCCCGAAGGATGTCAGAATGAGTGATCACAGACTTTCTACGCCTTCTAATGAACCACGCCTTCCACAATCAGACGAGACTCCGATTAGAAACACTGTGGCAATCCCAAAAAACGACCGATGTCCGACTCTCGAAGGGTCGGACTAATAGACGAGCTTTCAGCCCCATCACTGTATACGAAAACCACAATCAATTGCCTATATACAAACGCACAATGCCTGTTAAACAAACTAACTGAACTGAAGGATCTCTGCAATCAGCACTCACTCGACGTCATAGCAATAACTGAGACATGGTTCCAACCTCACGTGAGCGATCGCGAGCTCTCTATTCCAAACATGACCCTGTTTCGGAGAGACCGCTTAAGAACAGGTGGTGGAGTAGCTGTTTACCACCATGACCGTTTATACTGTACGGTAGTTACAGATACTGAACTCGATCTGGAAGACAGTTTATGGTGCAACTTGAAGCTCGAATCAGGCGACAGTTGCATCGTTGGTGTAGTTTACCGTTCGCCATCATCATTGGATGCGTATAACGAAAACCTCTTGAAAGCAATGCAGTACGCCGGAAAACAGCGCAATTCGCAATTGCTGATTATGGGAGACTTCAATCTGCCTCAACTATATAACCGAGTAGATCACCCACCCCTATCCCTAGACTACAAATTTCGAGAACTGTTTGATTACATCCCCTTGTATAATCATGTTTTCGATTATACACGACAACGAAATTTGCAACAGACTTCTGTTCTAGACCTAGTCTTAACGTCCGAAGCCACAGCCGTTGAAGATGTTCAGTATCACCCTCCGCTGGGTCGAAGCGACCACCTCGTTCTGCTATTTCAATACGTGTGCAACGCCAGTAGAATTGTAAAGCAAACAAAACAAAATAGAAAAGTGGATTACATTGGTTTGATGAAAACAATGGTAGCTTTTGATGAACATAATATAAATTTCAGTGATCCGGACTCGCATTGCACAACCCTGACAGATTACATAATCAACATGATACATTTCAATTCTAAAAATGTCCCGAAACATAATAGCAAAGAACCACAATTCAGAATTCGCAGTAGGACTAGAAAATGGTTGACAAAGCGAAATTTGGCATGGGCTATTCACAGGGTCTCCAGAACTGATTCGACGTGGGCAAACTTTCGCGAATTGCGGAATCAGGTCACAAATCTCATCCGAGAGGACAAACAATATCACCAGCTTCAGCTGGCGGTAAGAATGCAGCGAAATCCCAAACTGCTTTATCGAACTGTTAACAACACTACGAAGCTGAAACCCGGTGTTTTTCCGATCATGACAGATAACGGACTAACTGATTCTGTTCTGGAAACCGCTAACGCTCTAGCCAGTTTTTATTCACGAGTTTTCACCCCCAAGGATAAATTACAACCATCAGAATTGTCAGCAACAATTGTGCCGGAGACGATATGTGATATATGCATCAGTTCGGAAATAGTGCAGCACCACCTACGCAAGTTGAATATCAACAAGTCCCCGGGAGCTGACGGAATCACACCTGCAATACTAAAGTTATGCGGCAGTCAACTGTGCGAACCACTTTGTGATTTATTTAATCACTCCTTGAGGGAGGGTGTTGTACCTAATGACTGGAAGAGAGGAATCATAACACCCATCTACAAAGGTGGAACTCGTTCTGACCCAGCAAATTACCGCCCTGTTACACTCCTTCCAGTGATCTCAAAAATTATGGAGCGAATTGTGTGCGAAAGAATTGTGAGTCATCTCGAAGCCCAAAACTTGTTGTCCAGAGAGCAACATGGATTTAGAAAGTCTCGTTCTTGCTTGACTAACCTACTGGAGACACTGGATGACTGGACGCAGGCAGTGGATAATGGTGGTTGCGTGCATGCGTGTTACTTGGACATATCAAAGGCGTTTGATCGCGTGGACCATTCTATACTGCTGCGCAAGTTGCACGATGTTGGTATTAATGGGTGCCTTCTTGTCTGGCTGAGAAGTTACCTTCTTGATCGCAAAGCAACTGTACGTATCGATGGTGTGATGTCTGGGGAAATCGAGGCCACTAGCGGTGTCCCACAAGGTTCGGTACTTGGTCCGGTTCTCTTTTTGGTCTACATCAACGACCTTCCGAAACTTGTCACAGCCAAAATGGTTCTCTTTGCGGATGATGTTAAAATTTGGATGCGAATCAAGTCAAGCGTGGACTGTTTGCGCTTACAAAGCGATTTGGATCTATTGAACAGCTGGTCGGAGAGAAATAAACTTCCATTCAACTTCCGAAAGTGTAAAATGTTGCAAATAGGCAAAGATTTTCCATTCTCATACAACCTTGGACCAAATCAACTGGAATGGACAACCAAAGAAAAAGACCTCGGCATATGGATTAGTGGAAGTTTGAAGTTTAGCATGCAATGCGAAGCAGTGTACAATCGAGCTAGCCGCATGCTAGGTATGCTTCGGCGTATTTTCGGACATTTTTTCCGGGAATCATTCTCCATGCTCATAAATACGTATATTAACCCGGTGATGGATTACTCAGTGCAAGCTTGGGCACCGTGGCTACAAAAGGACATCAAGCTGCTCGAGAGGATCTATCACAGAGCAACTAAAATGGTTGGCTGCCTCCGCAACCTACCATATGAGAATCGACTTGAGCAGCTTAATTTGGATACACTGCTTCGCAGAAGGGTTCGATTCGATCTAATACTAACCTACAAAATAATGAACTCCAAGGCGCACCCTCTGAGGCACCTATTTCGCCTCCGGTCAAGCCATGCCACACGTACTCACCCATTTGCATTTGATATTCCACATTCCCACCGGAACTGCCGTCGGTTCTTTTATTCGGTGCGCGTTTGTTTCTTATGGAACTCCCTACCGTCACATGTTGTCCAATCATCTAGTGAAAGGATTTTCAGGAACAAATTGGATATATTTATGCGTAGTAATTCCACCCTACATCCCGTATATATAACATGATTTTTTTTCCAAACGAATATTTTTTACCCATCATACCGACACAATACATGGCATTTTTTTGCAACTACAAAACTGTCGATCTTCCTGAAGAATCAATTTTTTGTTTATATATTTATTGTCCTTATACGAATATCCTGTGGTGTTGTACAGCTACGAGCTTTTTTATACCATAAATTCTTGAATCTTGAATCTTCTGCGTTCTTATTTTGAGTATTTATCCTCTACATATTTGGTGAGCCCGTTTCATCTATATCTATATACATTTTTTTTTGCTCTGAACTCCCTGAATTTTACGATGTCATCAAATGATTTACTAGCTGGTCACCCATCGGAAAACGCCATTAGCATGGCGTGCCCGTCGTTCGATATTTCAAATCCTCGAATTTGGTTTGCACAGTTAGAAGCTGTTTTTCGCTGCAGAGGCGTCTCACGACAAGAGACAATGTTTTCATACGTCACCGCCAATCTCCCTACTTCAGTTGCCTCCGAAATTATTGATATTATGGACCCCATGCCTAGCGAAGATCCCTATTCGCAACTTAAGGCAGCCATACTTAAACGCACATCCGTTTCCGATGAAGCGCGTTTACAAAAACTTTTATCTGGCGTTGAACTAGGTGATCGTACCCCATCTCAGTTACTACGGTACATGCGCTCATTAGTCGGGCAGACGAAATTGGACGATTCGATTTTACGCCACCTTTGGCTAAATTGTTTACCGGTGAACACTAAGACTATTCTCGACGCGTCTAGCGATTTCCTGATAGTCGACACTTTGGCTGAAACTGCCGATAAAATACACGAGTTCATGGTCCCGCGATCCGTTAGCGCCGTAACAGAGAGTACTCCTACGATTGATTGTTCACCATTAAACGCAATCACTGAACGTCTATCAGGACTTGAAGCCGCGATTAACTTTGGTCGTCATAGAAGTCCCAGTCGTAGTTCTCGTCGTCGACAGAGTTCGCATAACGACAAGCCGTTCTGCTACTTTCACTACCGATTTGGCAATCGTGCAAAGAAGTGTCGACCCGGATGTAAACACCCAAAGTCTTTTCAAACAGCCTGTGGGAAACTTCCACGCCAGCCAGTAATCGCGACAGCTGCTGGTGGCCCCTCCCAGAGTCGCCTGCTTTTTGTGTACGATTCATCCACGCGGTTGAAATTTCTCGTCGACACAGGTGCAGAGGTTAGCGTTATCCCTCGATCTCAGGCACAACGCAACCTGACACCCTCCGGCATTAAACTACAGGCGGCCAACAACACAAAGATCGCGACCTATGGTGAGACTTGTTTGACATTAAACCTTGATTTGCGTAGGCAATTCCCGTTTATCTTTTTGATTGCGGACGTCCAAAAACCGATTATTGGTATTGACTTTCTCAGCAAATTTGGCCTAACGGTCGATGTGCGACAGAGAATGTTACGCGACGACACCACGTCACTTAACGTCCACGGGAATGTAGCCTGCATCAATACGCTTGGATTGCGTGTGTTTGTGCCCGAACACGACACATTTTCGTCACTGTTCTGCAAGTTCGCTTCCCTCACACGCCCTACGTCCAATAGTTACAAACCTAAGCATAATGTCCTCCACCACATTCTCACAAAAGGTCCCCCGGTTTTTGCACGTGCCCGCCGCCTGGCACCAAAGTGATTAAAAGCGGCTAAAAGCGAATTTCAACTCATGATCAACATGGGCATTGTACGTCCATCTAGCAGCTCGTGTGCTTCTCCCCTGCATATGGTTGCTAAAAAGAACGGTGATTGGAGACCCTGCGGTGATTACCGCGCTCTAAATAATATTACTGTTCCGGACCGCTATCCCATCCCCATATTCATGATTTCGCGTTGAACCTACGCGGTAAATGTGTTTTCTCAAAGCAGGATCTTGTTCGAACATATCATCAAATCCCCGTGGCCCCGGAAGCTATTGCAAAAACTGCTGTTATTACTCCATTCGGCTTATTCGAATTCTCACGCATGCCATTTGGTCTACGTAACGCAGCGCAGTCTTTCCAACGCTTCATGGATGAAGTTTTAAGAGGCCTGGATTTTGTTTACGTTTATATCGACAATGTTCTTATACCAAGCTCATCCACCGACGAACACTTTCAACATATGCACACCGTTTTACAACGTTTCGTTGACTATGGCATCTCGATCAATTTTGAAAAGTGCGTTTTTAATCAGAATTCCGTCGAATTTCTCGGGAACACGATCGAAGCCGATGGTATTTAACCCGTCCATGCAAAAGCCCAAGCCATTGCCGACTACCCCCTCCCCCAGTCTATCAAAAGTCTACGCCGCTTTTACTGTATGGTGAATTACTACTGCCGTTTTATCCCTCAGTGCGCCCAAACCCTACAACCGCTTACAGATATTTTGAAAGGAAATGCAAACACACTTGTTCTGAGTACCGACGCCACGTCTGCGTTCAATGCTATCAAGGAAAGGTTGATTAAGGCTACAACCTTAAAACATCTCAACACAGACCCCTCGACGCGTCTCTTATTGACTACCGATGCATCGCAGGTCGCTGTTGGCGCCGTTCTGCAACAGATAGTTGATGGTAATATTGAACCACTCGCTTTCTTTTCCAAGAAGCTTCAGCCTACTCAGACTCGATGCAGCACATTTAGCCGAGAACTCTTAGCTATTTACTTCGCTGTTAAACATTTCCGTCACAACCTAGAGGGTCGAATGTTCACAATATATACTGAACACAAGCCCCTGATTTATTTCCTACGATTACCGTCAGATCGGCATTCCCCGCGAGAGCTGCGTCACCTTGATTTCATCTCTCAGTTTACCACCGACATCCGTCATATCGATGGTTGTAGCAACGTGGTAGCTGATGCGTTATCCCGTGGTGACATTCATGAACTCTCGAATACGGCTATCGATCTTCACGAGATAGCCAGATATCAAGAGACCGATCCGGAATTCGACGCAATCCAGTCTAACAAATCCCTCAAGATCCTCCTTTTGCCATTGCTTAACTGTGAGCAATACATTTACTGTGACATTTCCACCGGTAATCCGAGGCCTTTTGTTCCTCAATCATATCGGCGGAAAGTTTTCGACCACTTACATGGTTTATCTCACCCCGGGATACGTTCTACAGTAAAGCTCATCACAGCACGCTTTATTTGGTCTAATATCCGTACTGACGTTCGCCTTTGGGCTAAACATTGTGTTGCTTGCCAAACGAGCAAGATACACCGTCATACAAAGACCTCCCCTGGCAAATTCGATCTCCCGAACTCCCGTTTTCAACATGTTCATGTTGACATAGTTGGTCCCCTACCAATTAGTAACAAGTTCACCTATCTCTTGACTTGCGTTGATCGTTATACCCACTGGCCCCAAGCGAACCCCATACCCGATATTTCTTCGGAGACTGTTGCCCGTGCTTTTTTCGAATCATGGATTTCTATTTTCGGAGTTCCCTCAACTGTTACCACTGATCGAGGTTCACAGTTTACTTCCACATTATTCCGGGACTTGAATCGAATCCTTGGTTGTTCCCATCTCCGTACCACTGCTTATCATCCCGCTGCCAATGGTATGGTAGAACGTTTTCACCGCCAGTTAAAGGCTGCAATCACTGCCTCTTCTACTACACAATGGTCGGAACGCTTACCTATCATTCTTCTCGGCATTCGTAATACAATCAAAGAAGATGTAGGTTGTTGTCCCACTGAGCTTGTTTTTGGCTCGACTATCAGACTTCCCGGTGAAATGTTTATTGATGCTCGCACTACCGGTGAAATTGACCCAGTATCCTTTGTTACCCGGTTAAAACAACATTTCCAATCCCTCCGACCTATACCCACACGCCCGAACACTCGACCTGATCAGATACACCCTGATCTACACACATGCACCCATGTTTTCGTTCGCGTTGATAACGTCAAGAAACCTTTGCAAGCACCTTATACCGGTCCGTACAAAGTCCTCCAACGCAAGCCAAAGTATTATATTCTCGAGTACAACTGAAAGAGTGATTCGATCAGTATTGATCGTCTGAAGCCTGCATACATCGAACAATCGTTACCCAGTGTGCCTCCATCCTCTACACCCCCTACTCAGCCTATGACTGACGATATGTCAAACCCATCCTGCACCCCTCCCACCCAACCAATGACTGATACATCATCCACCCCATCACAACCACCCACACGCGTTCCCGATACCAAGCGCATCAAACGAACCCGTTTCGGTTGCAACATTGTACATCTTATTTGATGGAACTTACAAACATTGACAGTAGCGAGCGTTTCTCTTCCCTGATCCACGCTCTAGGGGGGGGAGTTCTGTAGCACTTGTATATTATTTATTCTTAATCAATTCTGACAATATTTTTCATTGTTATTATTGTACCGTATCTTGCATTTTGTTTTAATGTTTTGATACACAACATACACTTTTTCGAACTCGACTCGTGCTTCTGATTTTGCGTGCTTGTGGATTCGGTTGATTGGACTCGATGTTAACATTCTGTTGCGACTAACAATCTCGACATCAATTTCAGCATTCGTTGGAATTTATTTTCCTTCAAGAATATTTCTCGAGCAAAAGAAGGATATTGTGACGGATTTGTATTCTCTGAACATTTCGTGAGTTACAGCTATTTTCTGTAATTTCTGCGTTCTTATTTTGAGTATATATCCGCTACAAGGTCGACGGTTTGTCTGATTTGGCCATAAAAATGAAAAATTGTTAAATCACATTGAAGCAAATGAAGTTTGACGCCGATTTGAATTCAGTCATAACTTTGGAAGGATTAGTGAAATGCTCCCCTGTTGGGTTACAACAGCAGTGGGCTGACGCAGCGGATACAATGCTTGATGACGGGTCCGAAGTTGATTTCGCCAGTCTGACAGAGTTCGTATCTCGGAGAGCAAGAATTGCTAGGAGAAGATTTGGCATGCTAATAGATAGAACATCTGTCTCTTCGAAGCCATCAGAGAAACCAAGAATGCCAGATGGAAGGAGGGTGTTTATGACTACGAGGGAACCGAGGCCAATGCTGGTTGAATGTTTTAAATGTAGAGGACCTCATAAGATAGAAGATTGTCCTGTTTATCAGGAGGCTGACGTAAAAGCCAGATGAAATATGGCTAAGCAGCATGAAATATGTTACGTTTGCTTATGCGGTCTCACAGGGCATTCGATTGCAAGATTACGAATACTTACCCCGTTGAAGGTTGTAGTAGACGACACCATTCTTCACTGCCTTATGATCATCCTAATGAGCAACTGAAAAGTATAAACTGCAGTGTTACTGCTCTCAGTGCAACAGTAAGCTTAGGCTACCTGACAGTAAACTTGACACGCCAGTTGGACTTGTTCCAGTTGTGGCTTTCGTTGATAATGACTGTGATACAACTTTGATCTCGCAGAGTTTTGTTGAGAAATTTTGTATGCCTATGTGCCCTGCTCAAGTGTCGCTTACAACTTTGGGCAATCAACGGGTAATGAACTGCTCCCGTCTGAATATAAATATTCTTTCTGCAGATGGTGGAGAAGTCATTCAGGTTTCGAATGCTTACACCGTAGGAACCTTGCCGCATGTGTCCCAATCGTCAACTAGCGCTCTGCGTGAACGTTATGATTATTTAAAGGGCGTTGAATTATTTGACGTTCTTGATCAGCCGGTGACAGTGCTGATTGGTTGCGACATTCCTGAAGCACACTGGGAGTTAGAACAGCGGCTTGGTAGAAGAGGCCGTCCGTTTGCAACGAAGACATTGCTGGGTTGGATATTACAAGGGCCTGCGTGTAAAACGTTTGAGGATATTGACCTTTGTGTTGTCGGTTGTGATCTGAAAGCTGAGTAACCTGACACTGAATTAGCTCAGTCGGATTTTGTGACTGAATTTCCCGACACTAATTCGGATCAGATGGAGACTAAGCCTGGCTCACCTGACACCAAATCAGCCAAAATGAATAGTAGGCCTGGTTCACATGACAGTGAATCAGCCGAAGTGGGGGCGACAGATGGTCGGCGTGACTATTCATATGAGTGGCGCAAGACGTTCGGTTGTGTACCCGATGAGCCATTTGTGTTTCGGACACCGGATACACTTATTTCAATTTGCAGATTAGAGTTGTTTAGATGGCGCAAGATGACGCTATTTGAGGATGAAATACACAAGGCTCGTTCGGCTGGGAATGCACGCATAAGCTTCTTGTAAGGAACGGTGGCAGAACCGGAGGACGTGTGGGTCTTAGTCTGACAAACTATTTCCCTATAAAAAGCCACATGTGTCCAATGATGGCAATGCGACGTGGCGTGTGTGACTCGCCACTAAATAAAGTCATTTGCTATTCTGGGTTTATACGGTAAGGTACTAGTAAGAATTTGGCCGGAGGTGTAAGATGCAACTTTATAAAATTCTTCCTTTTCCTTCGTCTTTACCTTATATTTTGAAACAATTTCCAGAATCTAAATTTTGTTGAATATATTTTCCGGTATTTTATATTTATGCTGTATTTGATGGAAAACATTTCTTTTGTTAATAAAAACTTGCTATTGTAAATCTTTTCTTTACACGCCTTTGGTTAATTATTTGTTTTAATTGTTCGTTTTGGCCATTGTCGGTCATTGTTGTTAAATTTGGTTGCCATTTTGGGCACTTGAAATTGGCTTGTATTTTGACACCACTTTTGGGTGTTTTGTCTTTGATAGACATTTTGGACGGCGATTTTGGTAACTCCTTTCATTCCATTCATATCTTAGGTCGTCATTGAACTTGTTTGCATTTGATATAACTGATTCTGGAGTATTTTGGCTCCACTGTTTGCTGTACGTTCCTATACAGTTGAGGTTTGTATAATTATTGTTGTTGTAATTGTTGCTAATTACAGTACCGTATAACATCCGAATTGTGGTTTAAAATTGTCGAACTAACAAACGGGTGAAATACGCGTTACTTACGTCACAGACGTTACACCACTGATCACGTCGGTTTCATTTGACAGCGTAGATCCTACCCTAACTCGGAATGTTCTACCTGTTAGGAAGGCCTTTATCCAAGCAAATAGACTACTCCGAATGCCGTTTACTGCTAGCTCAATCTCTAGAAGTCGGTGGTTTACGGAATCAAAAGCCTTGCTGAAGTCTATGTAAAGTGCTTCGACAGGCTTTCCTCCATCCATCCTTTTAGTGGCAGTATTGGGAAAACTAAGAAGGTTTGTCAGGCAGGATCTACCTTTGAGAAATCCATGCTGAGTTACACTCAGTACAGAATGCCGACAAACATGCTGACAGATTTTGTCACACAGCAGTTTTCTCATTACTTTCGAGACGATGCTATTCAGACTGGCATGTCCATAGTTACCAACAGTTGAGCTGCAACAATCCCTTGAGTATTGGCACGATTATAGCTTCTTTCCACTTACTAGGAATCACTCCCATGTTCAAGCATCAATTAAAGAGCTTGCATAAAGGTTCTATAAGCACCGGGGCAAGATTCTTTATCATAATCGAGTGGATACCGTCTGGTCCCTCAGCTTTGTTGGCGCGAGCATGGATAAGTGCTTCATACACCTCGGATTCCATGAAGGACAACTCATCTAGTGCAGGAGCGCCAGGTAGTAGATTAAACGAGCTAGACGAAGCAATAAACGAGCAGTTCAATTCAGTTCAGTTTTGCACAGTACAGTATGTGACTAACAAGCCAATCGAGCGTCCAGAATTTCTTTCGGTGGAAAGCTTCAGAGAAACACTTATCACTGCCAAAACGTTTATTCTTTTTGTCTGTTTGAAATCCTCTGCGATCGCTACGCCAAGAGATTATCCGTGTTGAATTTAGGAATCACCGCGCTATAGCCGATGCTGGAAAAAGTAAAAGCAGTTTATGTACACCAGGGCGGTGAGAGGTCAGCTGAAGTAGCATCGGGTATAATAAATAAAAAACACAGAGTACTCTAGCCCTCGATTTGTTTACGGGATAACGCTAGAAAATGAAATACCTAAGCTTGTATAGCAATTAAGGAGAGTATTCAGGTGAAAACTTACCCCAGTTGCAGTCCAAACCCTGCTTAAAACTTGAGACTGTACTGCAGGATATAAGTTCTTCTGGAAGAATGATCTAGAACTTTACAACCCTACGGCTGAAAAAGTGTTTCCTGGAGTCCAGCCTACATCGCTTCTTAGCAAATTTAAGTAATGGCTCCGGGTCCCCAGGTCGGGGCTTAAGGTAAAGAAGTCGTTCATTGACATTAAAGGTTTCTATTAAGTCACATCTTAAACGACGGCACTTAAGGGAGAAAAGATCGAGAGACATTCGGTGCGCAGCGTACGGCTTCCCTCGCTGACCCTCAATCATGCGAGTTGCTAGGCGCTGTATGCTTCCAAGTCGAAGGATGTTCTTTTTGTGGTGAGGACACCACGCCTAAACAGTATTCGAGATGCGGCCGAACTAATGCTTTGTATGGCGGCAGAAATACATCGTGTCTTCTGCGCGATAGCTCTGATTTCAGCCGAAAAAGTACCTTGCATGCAGGCTGAGCCGAAGCGGCAAATTAGTCCTCCCATTTGAAATGAGCCCCAACCAGTACTCCTTAACACACTGTGTAGTGTTAACACTAAATGAATTCCCTGCCACCTAAAACGAAATTTTATGAACATGTGCTGACAAGAGTTGGCTTTTCTTTAGGTTCAGTGAGAGATCCCACTGGTATGACCAGTTTATGACCCGCTTAAACTCGTGCAACAAGGTACCTTCATCCGTTGATCCAATTTATTTCACATCATCTGCGAAAATGAAGCATAGGCACTTCAATGCAGAGTCGTCGATGAAAATCAGGAAGAGAAAAGGACCGAGTACCGACCATTGGGGTACACCACTTATCACGTCGGTTTGATTTGACAGCGTAGATCCTACCCTAACTCGGAAAGTCCTACCTGTAAGGAACGCTTTTATCCAAGCAAGTAGACTACCCCGTATGCCTTTTGCTGCTAGCTTAATCTCTAGAAGGCGGTGATATCCGGAATCGAAAGTCTTGCTGATGTCTGTGTAGAGGGCTTCGACCGGCTTCCCTTCATTCATCCTTCTGGTAGCAGTGTTGAGAAAACTAAGAAGGTTTGTCAGGCAGGATCTACCCTTAAGAAATCCATTCTGGGTAACACTCAACGGTGAATGCCGACAAAGATTCTGACAGATTTTGTCACGCAGAAGTTTTTCTATCAGTTTCAAGACGATGCTAGTCAGACTGACCGGTCTATTGTTACCAACAGTTGACCTGCAACCACCCTTGTGTATAGGCGCCACTATGGCTTCCCTCCACTTACTGGAAACAACTCCTAGTTGCAGGCATGAATTAAAGAGCTAGCAAAACGATTCGGTAAGCACCGCAGCAAGATGTTTAAGCATAACTGAGTAGATGCCATCCGGTCCCTCAGATATGTTGACACGAACATCAATAAGTGCGTCAAGTTCAATTCAGTTCAATTTGAATGATCTAAAAAGCATATAGCATTACAAAAAAACAGAATAATATGCGAACAACAAATAACATAACAAGCAAAAATAAGATTTGGTTGCTTACTCAGCAGTTCAAGAATCAGTTAAAAATCGGAAGGGCAAAAATTGTTTTCGATTGGTGGGATGACAAATGTAGATGCATGGTGTTAAGATGTATAATTTTCTTCAATGCACGGGTTTAAAGTCAAAACATCTGCTGATTTGGTGAGTTTACAACATGATCTGGTAGATCGTTTCACGTAAAGCAAACTCGCAAGGCAAAAAATGTCGTCTACAGTTGAGTCTCTTTTTGGGTAAAAGCGACCATGCTTGAATTGTATATTCCATCGTGAGCCTTATGTATGTATTGTGTATTGACTGTATGTATGCATTGTATTGACTTTTCTGGTAACCTACCGAAAATTCAATTCAGGAGTGATAATTTCTGTGATGTTTTTCTATAGACGGAGATGTATTGGCTCGGCATCCGCAGGGTGTGGCTTATCAGCACACACAAGGCCTTTTGTTCCGTATTACACGAGAGGCTGTGTGTACCGAGAGAATACTGTAACTCCACATATTTTCCAAAGTTTAACGTATGAAACGTTTGGAAATTGAAAAAATAGGTGATTCTTATGGGACCAAAGCTGGAGGTTGTCCATAATCTTCTGGAGCAGTTCGCAGTATTCCGGCTTATTTATCATTTACCTCACTTTTGTATCGTCCGCGAACAGTACGATCCTACATTTGATGAGAGCTGGTATGTCATTGGCATAAAGTGCGAAGATTATTGGTCCTAGGAAAGATCCGTGAGGCACACCGCTTGTAAAGGCTACTGATTTCGATAGTGCACAGTCCACAGAGACATAAACAAGCCGGTCAGTCAGGCTATCTTTTAACCAAGCTAATAGTCAGCCAGCGATACCACAACCTTTCAGCTTGTGTAAAAGAATACTGTCGTTTTCATGGTCAGGTTCTTCGGACATATCGAGGTAACATACATGGATGTTTTTGCCAACAACTACTGCTAGAGTCCAATCGTAAATGGTTAGAAAAATGTTAGTAAGGCATGACAATCCCATTTTAAACTAAGTCGCGCTCCCGAAAATAGCTTATTTTGTTTAAGGCATTTGCTCATCTTGGTAGCCACGATCCTTTCCAGCAGCTTGGATATGGCGGATAACAAGGTAACAGGTCTATATTTTGCTGGCTCTGAACAAGTCCCGCCTTTGAAAATCGGGAATATAATACCAGATGTTCATTCCGTCGGTATGACACTTTGAGACATCGATTCGCAGAATAACTCAGTCTGAGGTCCGCATAGTACTTGTGCACAATGCTTGAGTATATTGGGTGTAATTTTACAATAACCAGGGTATTTTCTATGATTTAACGATAGTAGAGTTCAAAACACCTCTTTTTGGTAATGGTTATTGTGTCCAATGGTACAAGATGCATTATTTCTGGATCCAGTTGTATATCCACACCTTCCTTTGGACAAAATACTGTAGCCTAATAATTTACGAGAACATACGCGGTGTTAGCTGCATTTGTTTTCGTTTCAGAGGGCGTCTGTAAGGCCGCAACTCCTGTTTTTACTGAACACTGCTTGTTCACAATCTGGTAAACAAGCTTTGAATTTTGTATTATTTTAGACATTATATCAGCTTGCTACTGTATTATGTCTTCAGCAATAAGTGTAATGACATTGTTTCTTAGTTTACGAAAGGTCTCCCATGTGGTATCGGTGGTTAACCGACGATGGTTTCTCCTAGTCATATTTCACAGTCTAATCCATTTCCGAGTGCGACTGCGGATTTTAAATCCGAATGCATTTCCACACTGTTCTAGTACGAATGCTGAGTTTGAGTTGCTTTCCCGGTTCCGCTCGGGCAAAATGATAGACCACTGATCTTTTAATCCGATTTGCCAATCGTTATTCAAACTTTGGGCGTTTCAAAATTTAGATATCCAAAGTGATTGACAGATAGTCATACCTTTCTGACGATATTTGTTTTATCGTTTGTTTGCTCTGCTGGACATAGGTAGTCAGAATTCGAGATCAAACGGTCGCTCGAAAATAGCGGACAATCGTATATAACTGAGTCTTCTTCAGTTGTCAAGATCAGTTCGAGTATTGAATTACATGTGTGTCTCTCTGTATCTCGGATTGCTTTCCACCTCATTATACAAGGGAATATTGTCAAAAAGCTGCTGCAAGAGGGCAGCAGTGAAGGTATTTTAAAAGGATCACAGTCTCCCATCATCAGGATTCTTGTAAGTTATAGCGAGGAAATAGAGCGTAACATGTTGAATAGAGTCATTTCATACACTTCCGGGGCTGCTGCTGGCTGCTGTGTTATTTTGACATGTCGGCCTTCAAACAGTTCAGTTACATTAGACAGTAATTGGTTATTAAGCCAATCGAGAGTACAGAAATTCGTAAGCTGTAAAGAAGCACTCACCAGTGCCATTAGCTTTGTTCTTACTGTTCGTTTGAAATTGTCGATTCTATTATCCGGACTGTATTTTTAGTACATTTTACTTTTCACATGACAGTACGTGGCTAACGAGCCAATCGTGCGTAAAGATTTCTTTTGATAATATGCCACATTAAAGCGTACACTACTTCAAACGACATGTTTAAAAATGTCTTCTGGCATGAGAGTAATGTGGAGTGCAACACACAAAGTCATCTCATCAATAGTTGATGAGAGATATTAGTGCGTTACAACAACAATAGATGGATCTTACCAACTATTGAATTACGGATAAAATCAGAAAATGAAGAAAGCCACAGAGCTGCCGCATGCCTGAAGTATCCCGATCTTTTCTCCGTTAGGGCCTGTTTTTAAGTGGTGCCTTAATTGGAACCGTTAAGATCTTGTTGGGTTTCAATGCGGAACCGTAAATATGGTAATTTATTTCACGAATACTCTCCCTAATTGCAATAGAAGCTTAGGTAGATCACCATTTTCAGCGATATCAACTAAACAAGTAAATGCTTGAGTTTTCCGTTTTTAATGTAAAATTATTCTTAAGCTGACTTCTCGTCGTGCTGCGGAAGAGATACAGTTTGTTTTATCCAACATCGGAAATAACGCAATGTCCCTAAAATTTAATACGGATAAATTCTAAGTCTCGTGATTGACTAAGATTTCAAACAGCACTGGTGGGAGTTTCTTAGCAGCTTTCCACCGCAAAAAATTCTGGACGCTCGATTTGCTACTTACTGTCAGATGAAAGCTGAACTGAAATGAATTCAATTACCTGAATTACCCGTCTGACGTTCAGCTGTCTCAGTAGCAGGGACCCGGACATTTTCCAGGCAATTTGTCTTTTTAAATACGGTCTCCATGATAAAACAAACTATTCTGAGTGCAGTCGCAAGAATATTTTGCGTAGAGAACATTAGTTAAACGGCTTATGGCATAACAACGCCAGCCAGATAGAATATTCGATATGATCAAAGACGGATGATATGATGATAATGTATCGACTGCAGTCGTTGGTTAACGCGTAGACAACCCGTTTCTTATTTCGGCAATTCAAAACAATGATTCGAGTTTACTACGGTTCTATTAACAAGAATAATAGACAATAACAATGGACAAACCTCAATTGTACCAGGTTGTACAGCCAGGTTGTGAGCCAAAAATGCTCAAAGGTTCCAAATGACAACAATAAATTCAGCCAATGCTGACAAGATAGACTGCCAAGTTATAAATGCAAAGGAATAAAATCACCAATACAATGGTGAACAATCGCTTCTGTTTTCTCTAAATACCACGTGCAAAAATATGTGGAATTTAATGGCAGCCAAGCAATATAAATTACTTCAGTAAAACAAAACGGGGTATAAAAGTGGATAAGGAAAATGTGCACACGAAAACAATGTAAGATAAAATTGTTGAGAATTAAGAATATTCCAATTGTTCAAACAGAAAATAAGAAGGAAATTTATACAAAAATTTTGTCATTTACACCTCCCGCCAAATTACTTCTAAACCTGGTGTTCTGAAAGAAACTAACTGATTGGTTTCGCCTCCCTACCCAACTACTCCAATCTTAACCAGAAAAACGCAAGACAAACGGCAAGTGAGTTTATTGAGTGGGGAGTCACACACGCCACATCGCATAGCTATCACTGGACATCTGTGGCTTTCTATAGAGAAAACATTTGCCAAACGTAGACTCACCACGTCCTCCAGCTTTGCTCCCGACCATTCAAGAAGTTCGAGTTTGACCTAATTGCGCCACTATGCCAGCCTCCGGGCATTGGTCTTCATGAGTTCCATCCAGACACGGAATTGAGCGTAAAAGCCTTTTCCAACTAGAGAAACGACGACGAATGATGTCTATTCCTCGTTGTGATTCAAAGTGATTCAAAGTGATTCAAAGTTGTAATGGTCTAAAAAGCATTTAGCTTAACAATAACCATAGGATGGAGTTATGAGGTATATATAATAAAAAGAAGAAGAACAGGAAAACTCATGTAGTGTAAATCGTATCAAAGATTGGGTTGTCTCTCAAGTGAATCCATTGACGTTATTGTACAACTGACACGTCTAAATTCAGCCTGCTCAGTGCACTGTGGATTAACACCTTCAGGCCACACATCGATGGCTTGTAGTAGAAAGTCAGGGTCGCTTACTCGAAATTCCAAAGCAGCAACTGGATTAGATCGGATACCAACATGCATCCACTGGCGTGGTATCGTGTATTCGTGTACGAACGTCAAGCGAATCGCTACGGACGTTGTGAAACGACTAGTTCCATTTGTAATATAATACAAAGCGATCATGGAATCAGCCCAAGGTTAACGTTTATGGCAAGTTCACACAAAGCGGCCGACATTGCACCAAATAAATCAACTGTCATCCTAAATTTTTTAATGGATCTGCACATATCATTATCCTCCAACCAGAGAATTTTAAGTACGTCTCTATCATAGTTTTGCGTACTGCACCTGAGAGCCGTATATGGACGCTGCTTGTTGCTTATTATATTAAAGTTTGATGACAAATCAATGATGATAGGAGTTGGTTGTAAAAGGTTTTTCATATTTCCTGAGCTGATGTCAGATCAAAGAAATCAAATCGATTGTCTTGAAGCAGGTCACAGTTCAGCATTGCATAGCGTATTTTTCGCACTATAAGGCGTAAATAAAAACAATAATTTATACGAAAAATCGGCACTGAGCCTTATATTCCGGTGCGCCTTATGTATGAATAGTGTATGTTCGTTGACTATTTTTCAATGGCTTGTACTCAGAGATATGATTGCATGTCATGACAACATGATCACTCAATCTGAGTGGAGTTCTATTACAAACAGATTCAATCATAAGTTCTTCGTTTGTAAGTATGAGGACCAGGGTAGAAAGGGATTGTTCTGATCGAAATCGTGTTGTTTGTTGTACATGGCTGTAAAGTTGGGTGTGAGCCATTATTTCTTGAAGAACGCTTTTGAAGGAATCTGTAATTTTAATATTTGTGACAAGTGTCGGTACATTAAAATCAACGAGCAGGAGTGAATGCTAGTGAGGTAGTGTCAATGCAAAGCGCATCGCATTAGAAAAAACAATATCAGCGGTAGATGATGACAAAATGCGGGTGGCAATAAATAAATGCTAAGAGGCGCTTACGGTTATCATGCAGGTGCATAAAGCAGAACAATTTATCTGGGACATCTAGACAGATGCTTTCGTGTAAATAGAGGAGGACACCAGCCATTATTGTTGCTCGGTCTATTCTGTAAATAGTCATGTGTGAAACGTTGAGTTAAGCGTCGTGTACTAAATAGCACAACGAGGTTTCTGTCACTGCAATCACATCCCAAGATGCTGTAGATTGCACGTGAATATACAAGTTGCGCTTGTATTCTACTGTTGTGTGAGGTTGTGTCAATCACATGAGCCCCCACTCATGTTTAAAACCCATGACCATGAATTAAAATCTCGTTTGCATGCATCTCCATCACACACACCACGACTGGTTTCGTGCTGTTTGCAGTCATCAAGCTCATGGGTTTTAAACATAGTCTACATTAGTGGATACTTACGTGATTGGACAGGTTGGTCGTTCCAACCTTACCCAACAGTGGGATACAAGCGCAAACGGTTTACGATTATTCCATTGTTTCACGCGCATGCGGATCCTGGTCCTACTATCACTACATCAGAAAACCGGCCGTGGGGTGTATGGAATTGAGATGCATGCACATGAGCTTTTTTGTGCACGTGAAAATAGTTCAGTTAACTTGCCAAGCAAGCCCTGGGAATCGGTGTAACAACATGATAGAAATATTATTTTGAGGACAGATGAAGAATTCATAGTGTTGTATTCGCCAAAAGAGAATTGGTTGGTTGCTGCGTGTTTTTTGTCTCGACAGCTTGTGGTTCACCGGGTGGCGAAGTCATTTCGGGAAAATTCATGTTTGTGCGCTTTATGTCGTATGTAATTCGAATACGAATTTGAACAAATGCAAATTTGGTCGATTGGTACTACGCCTCGAGTATTCTATTTGTCATTTCATCTGTGAGGAATAACATTTTGGGCGAAGGATGCCGTTGCGATACCTTTTTATGCTGAAGGCGCATAATATGTCGTTCGAACGTATGA
The DNA here is from genome assembly GCA_013407085.1 of Atriophallophorus winterbourni. Classification (NCBI taxonomy): domain Eukaryota; kingdom Metazoa; phylum Platyhelminthes; class Trematoda; order Plagiorchiida; family Microphallidae; genus Atriophallophorus; species Atriophallophorus winterbourni. The sequence goes on from JACCGJ010013494.1 coordinate 45,804, forward strand.
TTCCTTGTAAAAATCTCCATTAACTGCATTCGTGTTGCAGTCCGTTACTGGATTTTTATTCGTTCAAACTGGGTACACCATGAACGGTTACAGCTCGGCGGATTAGTACGATGATTTTGTCGTTCTTCCTGCGGAACATAGGGAAATATTGAAACAGTGGATTTGTTTACAACTAAAAGGAATCAGGCGAGGAAGATATTTTCCACATCTTGTACCGTACTACAAGCAGTAACCTGGGTGGGTTCGCACGAGGTGAGGTTAAAGGGTCCTAATAATAGGGTCAACGACGCACGTGAGTCAGTGATACCTAAGCTTTGGCAAAGATCATTCCAATGTTTTCCGTCACCTACTTTGCGTTGCTCTGTCGACAGCTATGCCGATTCATAGAGATTACTACAAATTACTGTTGGATCTTCTACTTTTTTCAGCTGGGAAATTTTCGTGTTCCAACACTTTTGTCTTAGCTGACACATTTGATAGTTTAGGATAATCATTTGATTGATTACTGTTTGCTTTGCATTATAATTGGCCGAAGCGAGTCGTTGTAAGGGACTTTGATTTATTACAGCAGCAAACAATAATTACGTGGTGATTACGGCTCCCTTTTATGACATAAGTTTCACGTCGATACGGACTGTGCTTTCAACCAAATAATGCTCTTCCTGACCCTTAAATGATTGCAAAGATACTAACGTATTTTTAAGCCGTTTGAGGTTATCCTCTACAGCGAACATGTCTTTTCACAATCTCATCTGATGTTTCAGCAATTGACATACCATTAGATACTTTCAGTCTGCATGGATTGCATCTAAAAATTATACTGGAAATTTGTCATTATTAATTCTAATCACTGATTCGGGAGAGAATGATTTGTCACAGTTCGCATTAGGCACTCGAACTCAAGTAACATTTAACTTCACGCGAGCTGGGACTTACCAGCTTTTGAGAACGTTTGCACGTTTTCGACAGCTACGTTAAAGATCACGATATCGTTACATTTTTGCGGTCGGTGGCTTTCAGTGGAATAATAAACGAACGGTGCAATCGAACAGAAAGTAAAAGCAGTACACTTTTACGTACATCGGGGCTGTTCAGTGAGATTTTCTCCGATAGTGTTGAAGCAGATGTCAGCAAATTCATGATCACCAGAGTTTGCTAAATTTATTTGAGTTGTTGCATTATTCTTGATCAAGAGCATTGTTGCCCGCGTAATTGTCGTTGGAGTTTGAGAGGAATATTTTGATTTTGAAGGATTCGCGTTTCTTGGACATGATATTATTATTATACCAATGAGCAAGTTGAGTTAGTTCAATGATATATGAACCGTATGGATCCGACAAAAAACGAGAATTAAGATCCAAATTTATGCGAGCACAATTTGATACGTTTAACCCGTAGAAGCTAGAAGAAATATAACTCCCGATAATTATTTCTTGTACAGCAATCGATTGGAATATGTTATAGAACGATCATGTATCCAAAGTGAAAAGAAATTGGAGAAAAATCTGGTAGAGCATGTTTTGGGTAACGTTTAACTTCTGACTAAGAAGATTCGTCCGACCAAGGGTGAAATTCAGGACAGGGAACGAGACTAAGTAGTTGTCAACACACCACCACTGATTAGATCTTACCGCTAATCTGCTTATAGTAAGCCTTCGAAATATCACATTTTGTAGGCATGTCAAGGAACAGTGGTCGAGTTACCTACTAGTGTGTATGCACATCCCTATAATACAAGTGAACACGAACAAGGTTAGTTGACACAGAGGCCCACATGCGTAAAAGTACATAACTAACGGGGCTAACGTTAAGCTGTTTTTAAAGAAAAACAAAAATTTAATTAACTAGTATGTATGAAGTAAATAATAACTATTTACCTTCGAATCAGTTCAGAGCGCAAGATTGTAATGATTTCCGACCCAGCCACCTTATTGACAGACAGTCGACCTATCTTGCCAATTTCGACTGCATCCATATGTAGCTGTTTGTTATATGATTTAATACTGCGTCTCAATATTACCACATTTTCTAGATTGACGCTGTGGCCCACATTTATAACGTGCTCTGCGAAAGCGGAATCCAGAATAAGGTGTTGATATTTCATCACATCTTCGTGCTGGCTCTGGACATGCTTTCGGTGTTCTTTGATTCTAGTATGAATTTTCCTTTGAAGTCTGTCCTATGTACACACAAAAAATCTTCACACTTGATTCTGTAGATGCTGTTCGTAAAGTTACTTGAAGGTGTCTCATACTTGAGGTGAATCCGGAAGAAACGGATAGTTTTCCCTTTCTTACGCGTATGTCCGCTTGGTTTTGGATTCTACATATAGCTTTAGATGTGCATTTTACAAACGGTATACAAAGTGTATCTCGCCAATTTTTCTGACGGTTATTTTACCTACATCAAATGGTGTTTTACTTAACATTTTGGATGATCGTGCTGTATGAAATTTTGGCTCGCTTCACGGTGCGCCTGTTTTCGGTCTTTTTTCGCAGCATAGCTGTTCTATCTAATTGAAAATGGAAGAAACTATGGACCCGAAGTGCATCGTAGTACAGCATCTGCATCGATAGGTTTCTCATAGACAGAACTTTTTATTTAGTGTCTAGTTTTTGAGATAAACATTCTAAAAATGAAAGAGTGCATGTGCAAATTCCAATTCAATTGCATGAACCACATGTGCAGCTACAAATGAAAGCGTTACCCGGAACCGACTGAACTTCAATTCCTTTGCATTATTTTCTTTATATTTGTAAAGACTTTCAACATTTTTCTTAATGATTTATTTGCAGTATGTGCTATTTCTCATCTTGTTGATAACGGTTATTGAAAAAAAAATTTAAAATAAATTTTATCAAGTCTGAGCAAGTTCCTCCAAACTCGAAAGTCAATGTCAAAAGCTCCTACAACTGTTTTGTAAACGTTTGGTCCTAAATGACGGGTTAGCCTAATGGTCGAGTTACTGATATCAGCTCATACAGCATTAGATCTCCGGGATTCGAAAATGCCGCATTATCTTTACATGACCAAGACCAGCTTCAGTAATCACTTCAAAATTCATTAATTGGTCTTTCACAATGTTTTCAATGTACGGCGGATGCTCATTAACATTAAATGCATTTAGTTTTCATTTATATCTTGCTTGGATTAACCAGAATGTAGAGCCGTACAGTTGATGGTTGAACGCATGCGTTGTATGCCTTCATCCTTGTCACTACAGTTTGTTTGCGATTGCTTCAGACACGAATGTTTGAACGGCACACTATGGTAGCTGCTGCGACAATCCGCTTATAAATCAGGATGTCTATCTAGAGGTTATCTTTATTAGCTGAATTGAGATATGATGTACTGGTTCAAAATGACAGTTTTCACCAATGATGATGATAGGCGATACATTTCCTTGGTCAACGACTTTGTTTTCGTTTTGCTGATTGTCTGTTTGATATGCTTTTATGCAGACGAAACCCAGTTCGTTAGCGACCGAGAGTGTTCTCTCGTGAGAACCATAATAGCAGATCATGGGCAAATAGGAAGACACCAATTTATACAAATAGGTTTGTACATTCAAACGCATAAGATAAAAGAGCATGTCATTACAACACATATGTAGTTAAATAAATACTGTTCTGCCTTTTATTTTTCATTTGTCAGTAAATGTAGTCGCGCCGTGTCAAAAAAGATCAGGCATGCAGGTCCAAAGCTGGACTATGTTGACAGATACTATAAGAGACTCGTCAACAAAGCATATTTGAAATTAAAAGTTTATCAACGAAACCACTCCGGCTATGAAACGCATATAAGCAATATGAAACTACCATGGAGTATCACTCGCAGTACAAAACTATGTGGCACATCATTAACCCAAGATTGACAGTGACGATAACCTTTACAACCTGCATCGCCATCCCTGTATAATAATTTAAATCGAGTAGAAGAACAAAAGCTCGCGTAATTCACAGCGCATCGAGACGCACGAGGACAAGTAACTGCAACATTAATGATCTTATCGTTAGGAACTGTGCTAACACACTCCGGTTACTCTAGTAACAGAAATTGAACGAAAGTGTAGGATAAGTGTGTATACGCATTAAGAACACTTTTAAGGAAATATATGGTGAGTCCGATAACAATTTTGGAAAAGTCAGCGTTCAGCCCAATTATTATCGAGGGAAGTAGATTGAACGGGAACTGATATATTATGGTCAAACTTCAACCATAAACGTGGGCTAACATATCTAACTCTGCGTTGTGTGTATCACGATAGTTTGCCTGCTGAGTTCACAAACGAAAACACAACAGAAGAAATATTCAAACGCCAGGTTATAAAATCGGTCAATCGTTGTCAACTTTGACCTTATTTTCAGCGATAACGCGAACAATTTCAGAAGATGTGAATTTTCGAGTCGATCGGCATGCGAAAAAGAGAATAATCCATGGAATTTTGGCGGAACGCAAGTGAATTGACAACGACTTCTACAAAAGATGAGTGTGATGCGTATCAACAGATAGCGACCCATATACCTTGAACGAAAAATCAGTGGGCGCAACTCGATCGTTCGAATCAACGTAATACAATCACGGGTGATTGAAGACTCTAGTGGTGTACCGCAAGGTTCCGTCCCCGGAAAAGTACTTCTATTGGTTAACATCCTCGACCTATCAGAGTCGCTTTTATGCAAGGGGACTCTCTATGCTGATGATAGTAAACTAAGAACGCGGATAAAATCAACTGCGGACCATGTGCCAATGCAAAGTGTTTTAGATGCTCTACATGAATTGTCGGTATGGAATAAGCTCCCATTTAATTCAAAAAATACAATGTGTTGCAGTTTGATAAGCCATTTCAGCACAAATATCACCTTGGACAGACGATTTTGGGCTGGGCAGATTCAGAATCTGATTTTGAAATCTGGGTATGTAGCATCCAAAAGTACAGCGTGCTTGTGAGATTATTTAAAAACCGTTTTTCCAAGCTTATATGTATTCTGCGACGAATTTTTAGAACATTCTTTTTTGGATCTTTACCAACCATCATGAAAGCTTAATTAAATCCTACCATGAATCATGCGTCACATGCTTGCAATCCGTGGTTCAAAATGAATCTACAATTGTTTGACAAAATATACCATGAGACATTCAAACTCGTAAGTTGTTTACAGAAACCATCGTACGAGAAACGATTGCAGAAACTAAGACTCCTCCTCGTCAAAGAAGTCTTCGGAGCGACATGGCACTAACGTACACAATATTAAATACCCCACATCATCCTGAAAAACAAATTCCACGAGTCAAAACATACACGCAGCCACTCAGCGATACTAAAAATTCCCCACTCTCGTATCAGCTGTCGCCGATATTTTATATTGTGCATGTCTGTTATCTCTGGAATGCCCACTACGAAACGAGTGTTATCGCTCACAGCTTCGAAACTTTCAATTGAAATTTGGACACGTATTTTTTGCATAACGAATTGGGGACACATGATAATTGGCTCAAGGCAAGTATTTAACTGGAATGTACTTGACGTTACATTATTATTTTAAATGCTTATTCAATAACGAATATTGACCATAGTGCTGTTTTGCTTACATCCCCCAAAATTACACTTCACTACCGGTTTCTTGCTGTTTGCCGTCATCAGGTGGATACAGTAAGATTAGATTCATTGAACCATGTTTTGGTCATTGAAGAGCTATGTTCCCTGTGTGATCATAAACTGTTGTATATTGAAAGAAACAATTGAAGAACATGTTTTAAAATGACAGAATTTTTAACAGCTGTCAAAATGTGGCCAATCTTTACAAATGCCCCTGATGATCAGATGAACTCAGCAGTGTGTATTTTGTATAATCTTAAACTGCTAATGTTATCCGGTTTCTTGTAAAGAGCATGAAGTTTCACATTTACTATTTTTCCACACAGAAATTTGCAATGTAAGGATGTGTGGCCATTAACATCCATATTATGATGTTGTTATTCTCTATCAATATATATTCACCGGAATGTTTGTAATGAGAAATGAAATTGTTGAATCCATGCATATATTTGTATTGAAAATGGTTGCCAGTTCAAACATCAGTCGATTTTGTGCGCTTCACGAAAGCTTAGGCCGCGACTGCCCTTTCTGTTGATGTGGATCAGAAATATGGTTGAAAACATTAATTAATCAGATGTATTACATTGAGTGAATTATTAAATGGAAATAACAATCTGATCCTGTATAGGAAATCAAAAATGTTCATGTATTTCAATTCAGATATCAGCGTGGCTCTATCGTGATAGTTTTATCATCAAATCCAAACCTGCTAATCGTAATTCGGTATTCTATTAAGCTCATTTTTATTTTTCATTTATCATTCACGCTTCTATTTATGCTGCGACAGATTTTAAGAAGATTGTCGTGCGACATGATGCCCACTTTCACAGAAGGCTACCTAATTCTAACCATGAATCATGCGTCGCAAGCTTCGAATCCGTGGTTAAAAAGGAATTACAATTGACCGACAGAATATAGCATCATGAAACCAAAATCATAAGTACTTTACGAAAACCATGTTACGAAGAACGATTGCAGAAACTAAGACTACCTACTCCTCGTCAATGAACCCTTCGGAACGATGTGATAATAACATACACAATATTATATACCCCACACAATCCTTTAAAACATTTACTCGAATTACGAAATCACAACATGCACGCAGCCATTCAGCGATATTACAAATGCCCCTGTCCCGTATCATGTGTCGCCGATATTTGTTATTCTGTACATGTCAGTTTCCTGGGCTGAGTCGGAATGAGATCTTGTATTCTGGCTATCAGGCAGTGTGGGGTTATCTCAAACGGTGTTTCCAAGCGTCAAGGTAATCTGCAACGGATATTTAGAACATTCTCGCCTGGAACGTTCCCTGCTTTCAAGAAAGCCTACTTAATTCCAACCATGGATTATGCAACATATGCTTGGTCTTCGTGGTTAAAATGACTTGAAAAATATAACATCATGCAACCTAACTCGTAAGCAGTTTACGGAAACAATGGTATGAAGAACCATTGCAAAAACTAAGGCTACCTACTTCTCGTCAAAGAACACTTCGGAGAGATGTGATACTAAGACACACAATATTACATACCCTAAATCATCCTTCAAAACATTTATTCGAATTCCGAAATCACAACATACAAGGAGCGTCTCTACGAAACTACAAATTGTACTATCCCGTATCAGCGGTCTCCGATTTGTTATTCTGTACGTGTCAGTTTTCGTCGGAATGCCATCTCTGAAACGATTGTTGTCCCTCCCAGCTTCGAAAGTTTCAATCGACATTTGGACGGGTATTTGTCTCATGACGACTTAACGTCACTTGCTTATTGGCTCACGGTAAGTATTCAACTGAACTGAATTAAACGTTACATAATTATTTTTGTTCTTTTTTAATGATGGCATATTGACCATGTTATGGTAATTGTTAACCTGTATGCTGCTTGGTACCATATATTCTTGAATCGCAAATCTTGAAATCTTTGTTTGTCGATTAATTGGACCACGTATTCGGCTTCAAAACAGGATTGAATTTATTGAATTACAACGAGATATCTAACGACGCCGTTCAGATGCGATTTAGCAAGTTAACGCGACATTACGTTCCAATCCAAATGGTAAAAATGAAACGATTTAGAGAACAAACTTGTTCTAGACCCTTAATGTGGCCGAAGCTGGTGTCAGCTACACCACGGCTACGATTAGACCTGGCTTTCGCAACTCGGAACAAGCATAGATTTCTATGAGACTGTACACCATGTACGGCGTTTTATAATAAAAACATGACTTAATAACGATTGAAACGATCACGCCTCCGATTCGGCTGACGCGGTTCGAGACTTAATTGTTGATGACTAATCCACCTGTCGGACAACCGCACATATGCAAATGTAAATATATAGAAGCTTGTTTTTCTTGTTACGCTTGTGCTATTTCGGTGTATAAATGAAGGATAGTTGCGAGCTTCAATAAATTCACATTTATGATATTTATAAATCAGCTGCTGAACGAAGATCACGACGAAAGCTTACGACCGCCTGATATCGGGCGATTACTGACTCTACCTGGGATCGCTGTTATCGAGATTTGTTTCTCTGGAATCGAACTGTGTATCGATTTGTCACGCAGTGGGGAATAAAATTGTCACTTGCGGTTTAAGCTCGATATCAATGCTAACGACGAACGTAAATTGGAATCCGCTAAACATTATTATTTCCAGATTTGTCCACAATTGCCGTTTCGAATGTTACTATGATGCGTTGTTGTTGAGTGCGTTCCGTTGTTTATCCATATGCATCCAATATCAAATGTTGGGAACACTCTTCTCTATATATTTCAGACTGTCCCGGAAGTATATGCATAATGGAAATCTTCCCCACGTTTTAGATAAGATTACCATTTCAGTATGCATAATAAAACATTTAAACTCAGCATGTAGATCAGGGACTTATGTTCTACAATCTGATAACCTAAAACATATCGTAATAACATGAAACGCACAGATCCTGTTAAATATAAAATTGCAAAAATGGTATGAACAATGCAAATTCGTTGGCTACGATTTCTTGCAATTCTCCGCGTAATATTTATAAATAACTATATTTCAAATTTTGAATCTAAGGCTAAGGTACCACAACAAATAATTTAGTAATGAGGTAATGGTTAAAAAGATATTTTATTTTATTTTTTGCAATGAATACATTTAATTTCTGAATTATTAGACAGCGCGCTCAAATTTGAATTTAAAATTGCAAGATTTCTTGATTCATAAAGTTTCGCGCATACCAATTAGTAAGTGTTTTATTGCTTTATATCAGTGGTCCTAACCACTGTGTCTCGGTATGAGAAATGACCTGATAGGTGTGCTGTAACATTTTAACATGCTAAAGTTCAATTCGAATATCATAAAAGATAATGATTGATTCAAGAATAACTTCTTAATTTCTACGGCGAATTTCAAATGTAGTTCAATGCTTATTCATTCAAGTTGAACATCGTTTTACAAATATTTACCTTGGTTGTTTGTGCAAAATTAACACCATCATACATATTGTTTCTCATTATTATACATATGCGTCATGCGAAGAAAATTTCGTACACAGTTTTATTATGATGTCCATTTGTTCAATTGTCAGTGGCTTCTCGTTAAATGAGTTCTTAATCCTATGACTTTCATATTCGCCTAATGTGAGAAAATGCATGAATTTTGAGTTAATAGAGCGCTTTTAGGAATTCAAAGTACGTTCAACATTCCTCTGATCACTTTTAAACTGGCAAATGAAGTAAAGATTTTCAATATTCTGTAACTGAGGTATTTGTGTGTGACTGGCTTGTCTGCAAACTATTTTCGATAATTACGTTGTAGATGCACGAATATCCTCATCAACCCATAATATTCCATCGCTTGGCATTATTTGATTACAACAAAGACGAGATTTTCGCAACATTCTTCACAAATCGCGCATCGTTATACTTGTTTTGTATAGTTCTTTGTGGACACCAGTTGACTGCATGAATGTATCTCCGTTGCTAAGCACAGTATGTTACATTGTGGAAGCGATCCCAAAAACATCTACACAAGGCGAATATGCTCACAAGAACAGTTAAACTGGCACTTGTATGACCAAAATCGTTTTATCTGGAGCATTCGGTTATGGTTAATAAATGGTTATGGGAAAAATACGATTTTACGTTTTTCAACAAATTTTGGTAACAAGGCAGATTCATTTATTGTTTCAGAATTCATAAGCACAGTAAATAATGAGAAAATGTTCATCGTACCATCGAATAAAACCTCATAGGGTCTACGCGTATTTGAGCCTTGTCATTTGTGTAATTGAAGGACATGTAGGCACCATAATATATAGTTCGTTTATAAACAGTTCGAGCATCAGTCAGATTCAGTACTTGAACTTCGTGTTTCTTTGCAATAACCCTATTTAACGCTGTCATCGAAGCATATCGTTGTTCAATACTATACAACAGCTTTCGAGTCTCACTGAGCCTGATCTAACTGTCTCCACCTTATGACGACACAGGGTCAGAAACCGGTTGTGTTGTGTATGTAAATGGGCCGTTGGCACTTCTGGAAATTTACAAGTAGAACTAATCAAAGTAAACAAAACCTTTTGGATCAGACCATAACAATATCAACATCGAAAGATTCATTGAAAAACGCAAACATTGTTCTATATATAAAGAGATACGTTTGTGTTGTGTATGTAAATGGGCCGTTGGCACTCCTGGAAATTTACAAGTACAACGAATCAAAGTAAACAAAACCTTTTGGATCAGACCATAACAATATCAACATTGAAAGATTCATTGAAAAACGCAAACATTGTTCTATATAGAAAGACATACGTTTGTTTGCGAAAAGGTTGTTCAGCTCTGGATGGAAAATTTACAAGTACAGCAAATCAAATAAATAAAATCATTCGAATATAATTGCAGAATTTGACAACACTAAAACCAGATATCGACAAATCATTGCAGAACGTTTTCATGACAATGTTTCAGAGATCCTTCTCAAGTCTATTTTACTATCCGGCATAAGCATTCTCTTTATGAAGAGTTAATTATATCTGTCATTTTGGGATCTATCGATAACAAGCATTATTGCATTATTGGAAATTGAATTGCAGTTAATTGTCTACCGACCATTCATGAGGATCATCCAAATCACTTTTCAGCTTCACTCTATCAGAAGATGATTTTATCGACGTTCAAAGTTTAATATCATAAGAATGATACTCGCGTTACATAAAAGCTTTCCTGGTAAGTCGCAGATGTAAACCAAGTAAAGTACTGATCCGAGGACGGAACATTTCGGTACGCCACTTGAGGCATCAATCACCCGTGATTGTATCTCGTTGATGTGAACGATCTAGTTGCACCACTGAGATAAATTTCAAGCCATGCGAGTAGTTTCCCTGATATATCAATTCGCTTGAGCGTTTGTAGTAGACGAAAGTGAGCAGCTAGCTGAAAAGCTGTAGACATATTAAGATAAAAAGCTTGAATGCTAAATCCTTCGTCAATCGCTTGTTTCCATTATTTCAACACCTTCAACATGATTTTCAACATGGAAGATATTTACCAAACACAACCTGCGCAGTGAATTGTATATTATTTGATAACAATTGATGAACTATTTTACCGACACTATAATCTTTAGATCTTTGGATATCGTATGAAGTAGGTTTAAGAGACGGTAGTTTGCAGCATGTAAACGTCTACCACGCTTGTATATAAGAAATTACGCCAGCCTTCCACTCTGATGGCATCACTCCGTTCGATTAGGGGATAATTAGGCAGTTACCTAAATGGATCACACAGCTGATGTCACAGGATTTCAGTACAGATGCGTGATTCCGCCTGCTCAGCAATTTCCTAGTGTTCATTCGACAAACATGTAATCGTATAACCGCTAAGCGGATTTCTATCTCAGTCATCTTTTGTGTTAAACCAGATGACGGTCGTCGATCTAATCGTTAGCGGAATAAATACTTTAGCATAAATATGAGCTAGAGCATCAGTTGTTTCCATTGCTGTGACCGTTAATCCATCATTTGTAAGCACACAAAACACACCAAGTTCAACGCTCGGTCGAGCATCGACAGTTAGATGTACCAATTTAGGATTTCCCTCTATTTTCAAAGATAAAACGCGATGTTAATTTTGCTTGTCATCGAAGATCAGAGCGCTCTCTATTTTCGAATTCTCGAATTGTTGACAAGAATCATCAGTCCAACAGAGTTCCTTTGTGCGATGCAACTTCGAAGCTAAATTGAAAGTCGCTTGTCAGTCTTGCATCAACAAATGGTAAATTTTGATATAATTTACATAGAAGACATTCTGAGAGTGCAGTGCAATGTGTTTCGTTATTGTAATAATCGAGCACTCCCGAATTTACACAAATAATTAAAATTTATTTAGAAAATTTAACATAGACAACGTCTTATTCTAAAACATTTGAAATTTAGGCTTCTAAAAAGTTGAAATGAGAGAAAATCTTTTTTTATACATATTGATAGTGATTATCATTTTAAAATTTCAGGGAACATTTAATATTTCTGTGATCACATTTGAAGTGATGACAACAGTAAAGAATTTGAATCTTTTCCATCTGATGTAATTGTGTGTGACTAGCTTGTCTGCAAACTATTTTCGACTATTCTGTTGCAGATACACGGCTAAAATATACAACACATGATATTACATCACTTGGCTTATTTCATTACCACATCTACGAGGTTGTCGCAACATTTGTCACGTAAGGTTCATTTTATATTTGCTTTGAATTGTTCTTTGTTGACAGAAGTTGACTGCATTAATGTATCACGGTTTCTGAGCTCGGATTGTTACATTGCAAAAGCGATTTCAAAGAACATCAACACAAGGGTGCATATGATCACAAGAACAGTAAATGTCACCTGAGGGACCGAGAGCTTTTTCTCTGGAGCATTTTATAACATCAGGTATTGGGAAAACAAATTATCCTAGCGTTAATTAAAAACCCTAATCTAAGGAAGGAAGGTAACGATAGTTTCAATAAGTGCAATGCCTCACAACTTTCCTTGAAAACGGTCTTGGTCACCGTGTTACTATAAAATTATTTCGCCCAAAAGCCTAAACACTATCCGTTCAAAGATTTAGGCTGACTCACCAAAATAACATTTTCTAATATTTAAATGGTGCATTTTATGCACGCGAAAAATTATAAAACACCGAAATCGTTCAAGTGTTTGCTACTACTAATTGCGATTTTGTAGTATTAGAGAGCGTTACAAACTAAATATGCTCGTTGCTAAAACACAATTATTAATATTCTTCCATTGAAATAGAACACCAGGTCAGATTTCGCTATGATAACTTTTAAATTCGTATAAAAGTTTGTCAAATAATAAAGTGCTTTTATCAAACGCAAATTTGCAAGAAAGTATTACAAATTGGTAGACTCAATGAGGTAACCGATTCATTTACCCAAATGACACGTAACTCAAACTACTCACAAAATACTCGTCGACATCCACATTCAATTCAATAAGATTTCGTGAGAAAACTTACTTTCTTTTACTTTTGTTAGATCCGCTTTAGTGGAGAGAATAAGAGAATATAATGTTATTTAGTGTAATGTTTGATAAATTCTGATATGATCATTATATCGAACTAGGTTAATTTAAGAACGATGTTGCTGTTTTCAACATATTATATAACAAGTCAGATTCATTTATTTTTTCAGGACACAATTGTAAAGAATGAGGAAATGTGGATCGTAACATCGATTAGAACTTCGTAGAGTCCACGCTTATTTGAACCTTGCCATTTATCTAAGTTAATAGGATGTGAGCCTCACTATAGTTAGCTAGCACTGATACCGTTAACACGTCATATTTCTCCTCGACAAATTACGTAGAACAGATAATTAAATAGAAGTGTTTTTTCAAGTGATATGGGGATGCAATAATGCTAAAATTATTCGTTTTAGAAAGAGGATTTCTATAGTCTGTAAGCCAGTACTTATCTTTGTTGCCATCAAGCGGTATTTCATGAATAAAAACGTTTTAAATACATCATCCAAAAATTAATAAATAATTATATTATATGATGATTAAAAAACTTATAGCATGCCACCAGTAAACAACCCTCACCAGAAGTTGTGGCTGGTATTTAAAATGAATGAGATGTGATACAAAATATATGTTACCTTGATATATACGAGGTTGCAAAGATATAAAGTTTAGAATGAGCTATCTAATAATTGCTTCTATCTTCTCATGAGTCTCAAGCAACTGAAGACAACGAGGTCCAGCTTCCAGCATGTCTAAGTGGCTCGCCCACGCCTAGCGGAACTGCTTTCATTAACATGAAAATATACGTAGACCACTGCCTGGTATTATAAATCCAGTTTGCCCAGGGTAGTCTGAGCCGGTAAGCTTATGGCAAAATATCAATGGAAATTCATACATCAGTCTGAACGCCCGCTACGTTGCGACATTGACGATTGCGAAAAATGTTGAAATTCCTACACGACAAGCATTTTCATAACAGTCAGTATTGGGCTGAAAGTTTTCCTAGCGTTAATTTGAAAACATTTATTCTATGGACTGCATGTGACGATAATTTCAACAAGTATAATGCCACCCAAATTTCCTTGGTCACTGTGATCGAATACAATTATTCCACCCAAGATGGCCTAAACAATATCCGTTCAAATATTTACTTTTATTGTTCAAAATATCATTTTCTATCATTTTAATTCTGCGTTTTATAAAGGCGAAACTTATAATGCATCCGAAATCGTGCAAATGTATGCTACAACTAATACGGATTTATTAGCATTATAGAGCATTACAAACAACATATGCTGTTAGTTAAACAACAATGATTAATATTCTTTCATTGAAAGAAAATCGCCGCATCATGTTTGGCTTACACTACTTTTGGATTCGTATAACTTTGGGCAAATAATGAAGTGCTTTTACCAACGCAAATTTGCAAGCCAGTATTACATATTAGTATAATCAATGAGGTAACCGATACATTCACCCAAGCGAAGCGTAACGCAAACTGCTCACTAAATACACGTCGCAATCCACATGAAATTCAATAAGATTTCTTAAAAATACTTACCTTCATTTGTTTCTGTTAGATACGGTTTAGTTGAAAAATAAGAGTAAATGCGCATTGTAACATCAAATGGAACTTTGAAGAGTTCACGCTTATTGTAGCGTTGCCATTTTTGTAAGTGAAGAATATGTCAGCCCCACAGTATGTAAGTCGTGTACACGCACTACTAGCATTGGTCAGAAATGACATCGTGATTCAGTACTTGAACATCGTGGTTATTTTTGCGTAACCTCTTTAACAGTTGTAAATATGTGTATGAAGCCTTCGAACTAGTTGATCACTTTCGACTACTACAAAAGCTGGAATTGATGGAATTCAGCGGACAGCTACCCGTATGTCTTGAAAGATAACTCAGTTGGCGCAAATTATTCATTCGAAGCAACCGGGTATAAATCACAAGGTAATGATGCCGCTTGTTTCGTGAAAAAGTTTCCGTAATCGGGTAAAAACTTTTCTTGGATTACATCCGTCACTTACCAGAAATGCTTTCATGCAAGATGAATATCTTTGCTGATGTTAATAAACTTTGAACTCAGCTAAAGTCAACTGCGGACAGTGTTAATAGGACATTATGACATTGAACGGTCCGCTTGAGAAAAATTAGCTTATTAGGAGCCCTTAAACATCAAATGTTGCTAAAAATGTTCGTGAATTTGATTAGAACACATTGGTCAGGGTTGTCCTCTTTGCTAGGTCCCTCCAAATATGTGTTCGTTTGTATTAGGAATCAGGCATTGACTGCCTACTCTAATCATGTAGATGTTCTCGGCAAAAACGCTGAAATGCTGCAGACCATTCAAGACGGTATAAATTTCTTCGGCTTCGACACAAACGAAGCCAACACAGGCTCAGTTTCTTTAACTGTTACACGAGGCGTCTTTCAATCACGTATGCAGCACTGTCCACTTTCATAATTTTCAGTCTGTAATTCACTCGTCTCCAGAATATTACCCAATTACCAAACAAATAATGATGTATATTGAGAATTTAATCGTTAGCTTAAGGCGCCAGGTGTACGATCATGCCTTATGAACCTGAAATATGACTGTAGACGATATACGATATACACTCTTTTCAATTGGTCGACACCTTTTCTTAGAATATATTAAGACAACCATTATGTTAATTAGTTATCTAATCTGCCGTTCAGACGGGACTTATCAAGGTAACGCAAAATTACGTTCTCATCCAACGGGTAAAAATGCAACGATTTTGACAAGAAACGTTTTCTATACCCTAAATGCTCCTTACAAAGCAGCTACGCATAGAGCTGCCTTTCTGAACTCTGAAGAAGCATGATTTTCTATACGACTGTGCACCATGTACGGCGTTTGATAATAAAAATGACTTAATAACGTGACTCGAGACTTCATTGTAACTGGCTAATTCACCTGTCTTCCAGCCGCACGTAACAAAATGTAGGTATATGGAAGGTTGATTTTGTTGTTACGCCTGCGCTATTTCGGTGTATGAAAGAAAGATACTAGCGAACTTCAAAAATGTTACATTTATGCTTTCTTTAAATCACTTGATGCTAATCGAGATTAAATATAAATAGCATATATTTTTCTGTGTATATGAAGATATCAACTGTTGAACTTAGATCTCGACGAAAGATTGCAAATGCCTGATATCAAGCAATAACTGACTATCCCATGGATAGCTGCATAGACATTTGTTTCTCCTGAATAGAACTGTTTATCCATTTGATAAGCAGTGGATAATGAAATTGTCGCTCGCGGTTCATGGACAATATCAATGCAAAGTGGTATGTGTGAAACAATAATATTTCCTGGTGTGTCTACGTTAGACTTTTCGAAGGTTACTCGCGCAGATTGTCATTGCTTGTGCTCCTATTGTTTATGTATATACTTTCAATATTAATTTTTGAAATCACTCTTCTCTATATATTTCAGACTGTCCCGGAAGTATATGTACAACGGAGATCTTCGCCAAATTCTAGATTAGAGTAACTTTTCATTATGCATAAAAATTTGTTTAAATTCAGCATGCGGATCCACGTGTTATGTCCTACATTTTGATAACTTAAAGAAGACTTTATATCAAGAAATACACCGTGTTCTATAAACAATGTGAGTGCGAACGATAGTAGGAACAATAAAAATTAGTTGGCAACGAATTCTCACTATTTTCCACTTAATATATTTACATAACTATAAAATAGTAAATCTAAACCTAAATTTCTCGCTAAAATCAAATTGATTCACCAAAAACGGTGTTGCAAAAGTGAAAAAAATCTATTTCGATCAATTAAGATAATCTCGTAGTGCTATTTTAATTTTCGAAAAGGAACCACAATAATTAGTTTAGTAATGAGATAATGGTTGTTATATATTTGATTACTTTTTGTGCAATGAAGACATTCAATTTCTAAATCATGAGACAACGCGCTTGAATTTTTAATTTAAAATTGCAAGATTTCTTGAATCATAATTTTTCGAGCATACACTTAAATTTTAATTTCTACCATCCTATGGTTGTTGTTAAGCTTGTTGCTTTTTAGACCATTAAAAACCTTGAATTACCTTGAATTACTAATCTGTAAGCGTTGTTATACTTTATATCATTGGGCACAAAAAATGTGCCTCGGAATGAATACTGACGTGATAGGTATTCCATAAATATTTAAACTGCTAACGAGAGTGGCGAGCAAAAATTAGTTGAGAACCATGAGTGCAGAAGATTCAACTAAGTTTAATTCAAATATCTTAAAATAAAATGATTAAATCAAGAGTAATTACTTGCTTTCCAATGCGAATTACAAATGTACTTCAAAGCGTATCCATTCAAGTTGAACATAGTTGCACAAAATATTGCCATGGTTGTTTGCGCCAAACTAACACTATCATCCATGTTGTTTCTCATTATTTTACATTTGCGTCATTTTAAGCAAATTTCGTACGCATACATTAATTGTAATGTCCATCCGATCAATTGTTAACCCCCAATCATAAAGCAAGTTCTCAATCCTATTAATTTCATCTTCTATTATTGTGAGGAAATTTAAGATTTTCACGTTACAAGGCCGCGCCGAAATTGATGGATCAAACAAACCCTAGCGAGTAAGAATCAATCTCTGGCTTCCATACAATACAAGTTGCTGCAAATCGCCACCATTGAATCAACAGTATTTCTACCAGAATATTGCATAAACCCCATGATACAAAAGATCATTCTCTTACTAGATGAAATTCTAATACTTCATGGTATCCAGCGGATATAATATTCCAATGAATTTTGAAATTGATATGATAAAGAATACATAGAGCTAGTGATTCTAATTGATAAAATGCACGATTTTTTATAACATTCCTCGCGAAATGCGCATTCTAATACTTGTTTTGATCAGTACTTTGTGGACACCAGTTGACTGCATGAATGTATCTCGGTTGCTAAGCACAGTCAGTTACAGTGTGAACGCGATTCCTAAAAGCATCTACACGACGGCTCACAAGAACAGTAACTGCCACCTGAGGGACCAATATCTTTTTCTCTTGAACATTTTAAAACATCAGTTATTGGGAAAACAAATTATCCTAGCGTTAATTAAAAACCTTATTCTAAGGTGGCAGGTAACGATAGTTTCAATAAGTGCAATGCCTCACAACTTTCCTTGAAAACGATCTTGGTCACCGCGTTAATATAAAATTATTCCGCCCAAAAGCTTAAACACTATCCGTTCAAAGATTTAGGCTTACTCACCAAAATAACATTTTCTAATATTTAAATGGTGCATTTTATGCACGCGAAAAATTATAAAACACCGAAATCGGGCAAGTGTTTGCTACTACTAATTGCGATTTTGTAGGATTATAGAGCGTTACAAACTAAATATGCTCGTTGCTGAAAAACAATCATTAATATTCTTTCATTGAAATAGAAAACCAGATCACATTTCGCTATGATTACTTTTAAATTCGTATAAAAGTTTGTCAAATAATAAAGTGCTTTTATCAAACGCAAATTTGCAAGACAGTATTACAAATTCGTAGACTCAATGAGGTAACCGATTCATTTACCCAATTGACGCGTAACTCAAACTACTCACAAAATACTCGTCGCCATCCACATTCAATTCAATAAGATTTCGTGAGAAAACTTACGTTCATTTACTTCTGTTAGACCCGCTTTAGTGAAGAGAATAAGAGAATATAATGTTATTTAGTGTAATGTTTGATACATTCTGATATGATCATTATATCGAACTACGATAATTTAAGAACGATGTTGCTGTTTTCAACATATTATATAACAAGTCAGATTCATTTATTTTTTCAGGACACAATTGTAAAGAATGAGGAAATGTGGATCGTAACATCGATTAGAACTTCGTAGAGTCCACGCTTATTTGAGCCTTGCCATTTATCTAAGTTAATAGGATGTGAGCCTCACTATATGCAAGTCGTTTATAAGCACTCCGAGTATAAGCAAGATATGAGATTGTGATTCTATGATTGAACATCTGTGATCATTCGTACGATATCTATTTAACAGTTGATCACTTTTGACTACTACAAAAGCTGAAATTTATGGGTTTCAACGCACAGCTACCCATATAACTTAAAAAATAACTGAGTGGGCGCAAATTGACCGTTCGAAGAAACCCGGTATAAATCACGGGTCAATGATTCCGCTTGTTGTGCATGAATGTATCTCGGTTGCTAAGCACAGTCAGTTACAGTGTGAAAGCGATTCCTAAAAACATCTACACAACGGCTCACAAGAACAGTAACTGCCACCTGAGGGACCAATATCTTTTTCTCTTGAACATTTTAAAACATCAGTTATTGTGAAATCAAATTAACATAGCGTTAATTAAAAACCCTATTCTAAGGAAGGCAGGTAACTATATTTTCAAAAAGCGCAATGCCTCAAAACGTCCCTTGAAATCAATCATGATCTCCGTGTTCCTATAAAATTCTTTCGCACAAATGTCCTAAACACTATCCGTTCAAAGATTTAGGTTTATTCACCAAAATAGCATTTTCTAAAATTTAAATGCTAATACAAATTGGAAATTTGTAGCATTATCGAGCGTTACAAGCAAAATATGCTCTTAGTTAAACAACAATTATTAATATTCTTTCAGAGAAAGAAGCACACCGAATGAGTTTTTGCTACCATTATTGTAAGATTCGTATAACTTTGGCAAATAATTAACTGATTTTATTAACGCAAATTAACCCCTCCTGAAATTTACAAGTAAAGAGAATCAAAGAAAACAAAACTATTCGACAATAGTTGCAAGATCATTCCATATCAAAATCAGATCTCAACAAATTATGGCAAAATGTTTTCATGACAATGTATTGGTGATTATTCTCAAATATATTAACATTTTCCGCATAAGCATTTTTATGAACAGTAAATTATATCTGTTATGTTGCAAACAGTCGCTACCAAACGTTTTGCACGCCACGTTGAAGGTGCTTCATGCTACATTTTTTGCCTGTAGCCGAGTGTGGGATTACTTATTGCATCATTTGTTCTCAAATTTGACCGAAATAATGCAATAACGGAACGATACATTAAATGATGAGGAGTTTTAATTTGAGGTATCTTCCACTTTTTGACTTTCAATATACCTACCAAACCTATATTGAATAATTCTTGTAATCATTTCAATAGATTTTGTGAATCATAAAAATTCGAAAAACTCACTTCTCTTTGGTTTATCTAATGATTAATGTTGACCAATAAATTAAATCATTCAGTGGTGCATTTCATGCTGATAAAATCATTTAAATTCGTCTTTGCGTTACCGTATTTGTTTTCACCTGCATGCCATTAAGAATCTGCTTCACGATTGTGATTATAGCACGGTTTGCTATTCCAAATATTGCACGTTTATTACATTCGGAATAGAAGTGTGCTTTTAGGTTTCAATAATTAAAACACTTGTTGAAATAAATGACGCGTTCGTGCATCGTGGGAGAACGTAGTAACGATTTATCCGTGAGGTCAAACTGTCCAACTCTAATTGAGTTCACCCACGCATAACACAACACACGAGAAATCCGATTGTTCAAAGACGTTTATTACGCACAAGACAAATAATAATAATACACAATTATCTCATATAGGCATCCACAATAATGTCCCTAAACATGTTATCACTATGATCTGAGTTGTCAATCGATTTCATGCAACCCGGTAGGAATGAAGCTCAACTGAATCTGTTCGATTTTCCCTATCGACGAATCAGAGGAGACCTTATCTTACTTTACAAAACATTCCATACCCCGAACCATCCCTTACAGGATTTATTCACGCGAATGGATACGAGGAATTATCGGACCCATGAATATGTGCTGGTCGTACTCCATTCCCGCCTGAAATGTAGAAGGTAATTTTACTCTGTCCGTGTCTGTTTTACTTGGAACAGTTTACCTTCAACCGTTGCTCACGCCACTAGCTTGCATGACTTTAAAACGAAATTAGACGAATTTTTATTGCATTATTCGTTTCCAGAACACTTATATACTGTTTAATCTATGTTCTTATATTGTTTATACAATTAAATTTCAATTTCTACCATCCTATGGTTGTTGTTAAGCTTGTTGCTTTTTAGACCATTAAAAACCTTGAATTACCTTGAATCACACTCGGCTACCTTAACTGACCTAGATAAATCGTTCAATTACGATTGATGTTCCCCTTCGTTTCATGGTTCCGAAGTTTTGTTAGCTCAAACCGCTCTTATGTAATTCTTCACAAGGCCGAATAATTACTGGTTCTCAAACGTAGTCGTTGATCTTCTCTCCGCGTCCTGCTATTGTGTTGTGACGGATGGTGGTGTTTGTATATCATTCGAAAACTCGTGATTTGCATTCTGGCAATATATGTTTCCGAATTCCATCATTGTCTGTCCTCCATGCATTCTTTGGAATCTAATGGAATATTTTCGTTTTTTTCTGCCTATTTTAAAACAATATCACTTCTAATCGCGTTAGCAGTGAGCAAAACTAATCATTGTGTATACATTTGGCATTATGTCGGTATGTCGTTACTTCTCGGGCAATAACATTTTGGGTGCTACATATGTCCTTTTTATTTATAAGGATTTGTATAAGTGATATGCTTTCACTCACCGAAGAGTGTGGCATTGCTTTAAATGATTTTTTCGTAAAAATATTTGCAGGAGTGAGTAACCTTAACTCCAAGACCGAAGCTAGTTGTTAGTGCTCAATACCGCAAATCATTTTGAGAAACTTGCGAACGTTTTACAAACTAACATGTCGATAATGGAGCGCAGTTAAATTCTAACAAATTCTAGTGTATACTAAACAATGGATTTAGGTTTAATTAAATAAAAAATTTCATCAAATTCCACTAATCACAATCACTAGCAAAAACATGATATTTAAATATAAATGGTAATGTTCTTCGTAAATCTCACCTGGTGCTGAAGCTATTAATGCTGAAATATAAAAACGAGACGAAATAATCAATCTGAACATGGTTTTATAATCTCTTGTTTCTTTTCCAGGAAACTCTGGAAGGCCTAAATTCGTCAATATCTACGGAACTATTTTCGAATAAATTGTTGTGAGATTTGATCTTGATTGGCCCATTTTTGCCTTACTATTTCTTCGCATATCATAATCTCATGGGTTGCGTCTGAGTACTTTTTTTTTAAATATTTCGTTCATTTTTAAAATAATTAATACGATGCTCTATCATAGTTTTCTATTGTATGCTGCAAGTAAAAATATGATGAAATTATACATCTGCATACATATAATCCGAAAAAGACACATCTTGTTGCTTGCTGAAGTGCGGTCGCATTATTGTTGCTCTTGCACGTTTGGTCATATATTCGCCGAATCACCTCGAATTTATACCATTCGAAAACGTCTGTGTTACTCCTGACTATAGCTATCGGTTTTTATACGATTTCATCTTGTCAGCCGATTCAGAGCAAAGGTACCGTTTGGAATTAAATATATCAGTTTGTTCACGCGTGCAAACGTTTAAACAATTTTCTGTCATTGAAAAGATCTCATCGAGTTACGTTTTTTCATAACTAATTTTCGTGGTCTATCTCGTTATCATGTATTATTTGTTGGAAGGCAAATTCAAAAGTTCGAACGCATCTATATCAACCAGTCGCCCAAATGCCCATCTCTCAACCGCGTCACGCAACCAACACATGCTAAGAAATCAATCGATCAAGCTGAACCGTTGATCAGCTTGAACTCTGAAGTACATTGAATTTGAATTTGAATCGTAATAGTAATATAAACAAAATACAAAATAGCTCGTTTGCATGCATTTCCATCACACACACAACATGACCGGATTTGTTCTGTTTGCACACATCAGCAAAGGGCAGCGTGGCGTTTTTAGTGACTCATGTCGAAAGCGACTATCATTATCAAGGAAACATAATAGTTACGGGTTATTTTTCCCATCTTTATTTGTCAAATAATTCAAATTCGCGCATAATATTTTTCCATTTCGCTTCCCAATAACAAAATCTTCGGGTTAAAATATTTATCATCAAAACTTGTAGAAATATGCTCTTTTAGGTTGACATATTTAATCATTGCTTGCATTGACATTTCACACAAATCATTGATCATGCCGAACGTGTGTTGTTCACTCGAAAAAAATAAGAACGTTAATCCCTATATAATGGGTGATTGAGATTTTCGGAAGACTTGGTTCAGTTAGTGTATCATGGCTCCGAACTGCATCAAAATCAAACTAGATTGAACGAACGTTATTAAACGGTAGCTGCAAATTCTAGCTTGGTCTACAACTATTGTTCTGTCACAAGCATCAGCGGGTCTACTCTTACTGTCTCAACATTGTGACTGCAAACAGGCAGAAACCGGTAGTGGTGTGTAAGTGCGAGGGATGTGAGCAATACACTACATCAGACTTTGAAAAAAATTAATAAACACAGAATTGAATTTTGTCTCGAAATTTGAGAAGAACAAGGTGTTATTCGGAAAGATTCAAAATTTCAGCTTTTGAAATGTTAAAATGCGAAGAATAGTATATTATGTGATGGCAATTTATGAACTATTTTCCGTTACTATAGGCACTAGAACCTTGGTATCATATGAAGCAAGGTGACAAGACGGTAGTTTGCATTGTCTGATCGTCAACCACCCATGTGTATAAGAAATTATACCTGTCTTCCACTCTGATGGCTCCACTGCATTTGGCTAGAGAATAATTAAACATATCTCTAAATGGTTCACACAGCTGATGGTCACAGGATTTTAGTACATTTGCTGTGATTCCGCCTGCTCCAGGGGATTTCCTAGTATTATTGTGTAATCGCTGAATTGATTTCTATCTCAGTCATATGTTGCGTCACAGTTGATGGCGGTAATTTTTCTGTAGATCTAATCGTGAAAGGACTAAATACTTTTGCATAAATTTGAGCAAGCGCAACAGCTGTTGCCATTGCTGAGACTGTTAATCCATCCTCAGTAAGCAAAAGAAATACCCCTAGTTGAACGCTTGATGGAACATTGACTATCCGATATAGCAATTTAGGATTTCCTTCTATTTACAAAGATAGAAAGCGATGTTAATTTTGCTTGTCTTCCAAGATGAGAGCGCTCACTAGTTTCGAATTCTCGAAGTATGGACAGGCATCATCAGTGCGAGTATTTCTGTGTTGAACCCAAACCCAATTTTGTGAATCCTAAATTGAGAAAATTGTATCCAATTATATCCCCTACTAAGGTTGCCTATTGTGTACGACACTGGCTAAAAGTTAATGCGTGATACCCTTATTCATTGTGTAAAGCATACTACGCTCGCAAATATGTAAAGTAATTAATCACGTTGTATTTTGTTTTCTTCTATCAAATGGACGAACATCATGATCTATCAAGTTTACCCAATATGAGTCAAATTCGAAATTGCATCAAAATTAAACACTTAGCAATATTGGTTAATATTTTGTCCGTTGCGAACTTTACTGACTTACATTCATTAATTCGGTTTCTTTCTGTAAAATGAGATAAATCGTGGTACACTAATTAAATTAATTTTTTTCTAGATTCAGTAGCATATTATCTTTAACATGGGAACAAATGGTTAAAATGGAAAGCATCTAATATGGTCCATTCAAGTGATTTTGTATTGCAAAAATTGAAGAATACGAGTGTTAATTCAGGAACGCGAACAATGTGCGTTCATGGTTGCAAGAGAAATTAGAAAACAATGAGTTGTATTGACAGCATTAAAAGACTGTGGTTTCGAATGGGAACTTTTTGAATAAAACTGTTCAACGTTCCATTAGGAAAAATACGACTGAGCACTGTGATTCATTATATGAAATTTTTCTAACGATGGTTTCAAATCTAATTTTTTCCCAATAACTTTCATTGATAAGATGGAGAAATTCATGCATTGTAGCCATATTTAAAAGCTTGGATAATTTCAGTTTAAGCATTACACATCTGTTTCTCTTTGCAAGGAACAAGGTTTCACGAGGCAAGTCTATTTGTTTTTAGACGATGTAATGTGCAAATTTAACAAAATATAGCTAATTATTTAAAAAAAATGAATGAGATGCTTTTATCATTAGTTATCTGATTGATTAGAAGCATTATGCCGTGCCATCCGTGTGAAAGTATTTGCCTGTGATTGCAAAATACAGCATATATGTGATGGTTAGATGAGAGATTTTGTGATATCTATGTTAACCATCTGCATCTAACAATAGACTTTCATTGAAACATTTAGCCTTTGTATGATTATATTCCGATTATGTTTCAATGATTGCTTAGGCAACAAACCTAACGTCGATAGCATACTTATTCACTGTAATATTTAAATCATAATGTTATCTACATTAATATGTGACCTATCAGATTTAAGCGCTTAGAGTTCGATGCAACATTGGATATAAATATACCCACCGTCTTCCAGCAATTGCAACCCTGTCGGAAAAAGAGGATTTTTAAAGATATCCAAAAATGGTAATTGTCATAAAGCGAATGAAATAAACATCATTTAATTGCACGTCTTTGTACGCTGCATGATGTACATATTAGCCAAACAACACCTCTCCGAAAAATGATAAATATTAAATAAATAAAAACACGTTCATCACATGACAAATTAGAGAAATGTTACAAATGAAGTGCATAAATGTAAACCATTTAAAACTACTTGAACCGTAAATATTTTGTTTCGTTACTTTAGTGTAATAACGCCAATGTGGTCGAACATTTGGATTTCAGTATTATATCGAAACTATGCAGTGTTTATTGCATTTTTTAATTAATTTCCATGCACAAATTAGGTGAGTAGTTTGTTGCAAAAAAGCAATTTATTATTGAGACTGCAGATTAGGGGGCAGGTGGAAGTTTACTATTTTGATAAAAAGATCTCTCCTAACAACAACCGGATACCCGAACGCTTAGCCCTTTACAAATGTTGATTTGGAAATGCTCCCAAATATTCTGTTGATATACGAAACAAAATTATTTATTATAAATTGATGTCTGTTTCTGATGCAATTTGCACATCCTGTGTACGGCATAGTGCTAGGCTGATACATTCGCACAAACCTGTCTTCGCAGGTCTTGAATGAAAGATGTTGTAAATGAACGACTAACTGCATAACGAAAATGTTGTTAGATGTCTCCGCAGTGTTTGACCCCTAATACCATTTACACTGTTAGATATATCGATAGTGCTTTGGATTATTTGCGATGGGAATGATCTTTACATTGTTGGCCCATCTTGATGGTAGAGAGATTAATGTATAAGGAAAATGTAGCTCGAAGACACCCCGAATTGTGAAACGAAATGAAGCTACCATTTTTGGATTTTTAAGTAGAACAATCACCAAACTCTATAAACATGCACATTGTTTACATATACAAGTGACACAATATGTATATCTGCCTCAGCCTTAATGTCGAACGTAATTTTCATGGAATTTGCATGCTAACCATTTCCCTTAAAGCTCTCGCCATGTGGTATTCGTTTTTTTGAATTTGATGTAATGCATATTTATTATAGGTGATGATATTTTCTTACTATTATACGATTCGTATGCAATCCGCAGTTCTATTCGATGTTTTGAGTAGGAATGGGGTGTTCTTAATATAGCCACGGAGCTATTGATTATCCACATATTTTAAATTAGAACTGGGAAGCCAATCTCCCTAGAATTCAAGTTGCCAGACATGAGCATCTAATCCAAGCACTGTAATTAAAACGATTCTTTCGCATTTCAAATAACTCGGAAGAGAATGGGTATTTAATGAGTATTTGACCTGCGCATTATTGGCATTTTAAAAACGTCTGACACTAGCCAACTTAGATGGTGCTAACCTAAAACAGACGGAGTTAAATTAGATGTGGTTTGTTATTCAAAAGCACATTCCATTTTTTCGAATTTCCAATTGTATATGGTGATAAGTTTCATTCAAATTAGTGAATAAGATACATCATATTCGTGTGAATATTAAACGATTTTTTTCGGGCAGCGATGGTACATTCACCCGAATATCGAGGACATTCCACGACCAACAGTGATATTTATAATATTGCATGATGCTTTCTTCGCGAGAGTGGTCAGCAGTATTTTCCCGTGTTATTTCCTTGACGGTAAAAATAAACGTAACCACATTCCACTACGCGAAGTAAATTGCAGATAACTCACTTTTGGCGATGTAATCTTGCACTGATAGTGAAATCATAATAAACAACGATATTAATCAACATTTTATGTATATATTCTTATCTTGTGAGGCATGGCATACAATTTTTATTGAAAAATAGTCGTGCCACTATGAATAAAGAAGTTGTGATATTTATCAAATTGCTTTGCACTTTCTACTAATGACATAATTTTAAGAAGTTTTTAGATTCAACGAATTTTTCCGGATGGGTGTTTAATGTGATTGACCAATTTAAATTCCTATTAAAATAAGTAATGTTCTTTCTGGTACCTAAAAGATAATACTCATATCTGATTTGACGTATGAAACATAATATGAATAAATTAAGCGCTCAGAGTATGCTATGCTACGATTGAAATTGACAATGATAAGCTGCACATGCTTCCCAAAATCAATGGGCTAAGTGGTTTCTGTTAAATTTTCATGCACGCAAAGTACTTTGTGATTTACAGAATATTTTTGACTGTTTAAGTACATTGAAACCAATAATATATACATAGGATAAGGAATTTAAATTTCAATGAAATCGCGTTCTTATTTATTGGAAAAAATTAAAATTGAAATTTTTATTGCACACTAGGAAAAGCATATGCTAATATTTATGTAGTTCACTATATTGCCATAACAAATTTCTTTTATAAATAATAAGGAGCAAAGGAAATTAGAAAATTCATTGTAATATTTTTTCAACTAAATGAGTGCATGTTCGCGTACGGAATACAATTCGCTGTAATGAATATGTGAAATACCGATTATACAAAACTCACATTTCTTTCCGGCCAATCGTTTTTCTAATTTTAGTAAACAAATGTATCGTTAAAGTATTTACTTATATATATATATATATATATATTATATATATATATATATATATAGCAGTTGTTAGAGTAAATTGATGCACAAGAAGTGACCACCAACATGAATAAAATATCCTTTGTGCAATAAGCCTAACTTCCCAAATTGACGGTTAGATATCTGAAGTGCAATTTTAGAAATACTTTTGTTGCCCTCCTTCATTCGATGTTGAACACGGATGTACATCATAAGCGCATCAATGTTCTATGCTCCAGAGCATTCATAATGAATAAACAGTCCGATTCGGGTGTGACATTTCACCCCTTTGCGGGCACAGCGATATGCAACACTGGGCCGATCGGCGTCAGTTGCAAGCCCCCGGCTTGATGTACGTTCTTCCGTTTTAATCAGTGGTTCCAATGTGAGAGGTCAAAATCAAGATCTTTGAACCTCGTAGGTTCAATGCCAAGAAATTTCATATATCTGCTACAAACGTCTTTGTATCGTACGTGCGGTCTGCTCAATGACAAAATTCCTGATTTCAGAAAATTTCGATTGGGACCATTGTTCATCTTCTATACTTGACCCAGCCAGCGAGAGTGACGCTGTCGTATTAGGGTAAACATTCTCTGTATAACAGGTTGGAATACAATTCAGCATTTGCTACCCTGTTTTGAATACGGTAGGTGATTATTTAAATGGGAAGTATCTAGCTCATCGTGTCTTGCGTGAATGGTCAGGGGTGTGAATAAGATTATTTATTTCGCACGCGCTCGTGGCTGCACAATCAAATTGCCTTACACTCAAAAGCAATGGGTCAAACGAGACACGACGGCTTTTCAATATCCGTGTCAATATAATCCTTTGATCACGGATGTTGGTTTGCTTATACTGATTCCTGACAAAATATCCGCATGCCTACAAAATTCAGTTCATCAGCCACGGGAGCTGCGCCTAAAATTAGGCAATAATTGCTGCATCATCAGCAAACAGCAGGTCACCACTTAGCACATATCGTAACATGATTCGTGCATTCAAGCGGTCAAGGCTGAAAAGCTTACCATCCCATTGCTTGCATAGGTAAATATCTTCTCTTTCGTGCTCAAAGTGTGTTCAGCAGTGTAGCAAAGAAAATACTGAAAAGCCTGATATCTAGAACACCATTGTTTGACACTTCGGCAAAATTCTGAAGATGCTATGCTGAGAATATTAATAAGTACTAAGCCCTTCATGCTAGAGTGGAATGAAATGACGAGTTTGAGGTGCCTGGAATTGCAGTCAATAAAATGAAGCATTGTGAAAGGTTCATCCCTGCTAACGTAGTTAAATGCCTTCTTTAAATCAATTGAACAATTTAACAAACTTATGAAATTATTAATATAACAATGTCAAAATAATAAAAATTAATCAGATTGTTACAATCGTAATAATTCACCACTAATATTAAAATCCAAAATTCACTCACTTTTTGACTTCATAATAAGCATGTCGTTTATCGCTGTAAAAAAATCTTGTTTCACATCTGTATTTTTTTAAACAATTATTTTAAAGTTATTTGAAAATCAATTTATGGCTGCCGCTGCTTATATTATCCTCGTATCACATATGTTGCTATTCCTTAGTGATAAACGTGAACATATCAACAAGGGTACAGCTGTTGTGCTTGCTTGCCACTGTTGGATAAGGATGGTACGACTACCTTTTACAAACATATGTGCACAAACACTTGTAGATGGATGAACAAAAATGCTCATATACGTGCATTTGCATCACGCACACACCCCACGACCGGTTTCGTGTTGTTTCCACTCATCCGTTAGGTAAAGTAGGATATGGATCCGCATAAGCTTGAAAAAGGTGTAAGAATGATAAAAGAGTTGCGCTTGTTCGTCATTTAGGGTGACGTTTGTATTACCAACTTGTTCAATCATATGAGCCCACACTCATGTAGACAGTGTTTAAACCCATGAACAGCACCGACAATGCTCTTATGCATGCATCTGCATTTGACGCACACGCACCACGACAGGTTTCGTTGTGTTTGCACTCATCAAGTACGGACAATAGGATTAAAATCCACATGCAGTCGTGAAACGGAAAGAATGGAATACAAGTTGCACGTGTTATGTCCCTTCCTGAGTGAGAATGTGCATGTGATAGAAATGCATGCGCAAATGAGCATTTTTTAACCGGTAAACTTTTCGAAGTTCCAGTAAAGCGCGCTAAACGTCAGCTAGATTGCAACGCTTTGTATAGAATGGGTGACATTCAATTGGGAAATAAGATTAGCTTTTCAAATTTAACATGGATTGAAAATCATTTCATTTCGTCTATTTATTTAACAGTAAAATGAACAAAATATATTTCCAATAGAAATCAAACAATTATTTAATTTTTTTTGAACAACCGAAAAACGTTGGTCTAATAATGTCAGCTTGAGTAGTTCAACGAAATTCAAGTTTAAATTGCTTTTTAAACGCCGTGATTTTATATACGGGTAACAGCTAACAGTGGCTGACATCTTAACCGATTTTAATAATCAACTAATTTATAAATTTGCATCTGGTGGTATTCTATATCCGAATGTTAGTAATAAAATGACTGTGATGGCACCTTACTCAAGTTATATCATAGAAAGATTTCTCAAACGTGTAGTTCGATCAATGACTTAACTTTGTAGTTAAATGTAATTTTACTTTGCAAAAAATATTTAGTTATGAATGAGAAGAAAAAATCGAAATGATTCAAGAAATTTCGGGCTCTCGCTAAACTTTCTTGCCAGATTGAATCTTAAGATTACAATATTAGAAAACTTCAATAAAAATTGTTTGACAAATGTAATGCGCTGCTCAAAAACCAGCGAAATTACATAGCACATTACATTGGTCATTCAAAATCGCTCAGAGCGCCTGAGTAAATTTAACTTTGTGAAAGTAATATTTTTTTACTAACCCTATCAAACAATCTTTTAAGGTCCAACTTTGTTTATGAACTTTTCGATGTCCATGCTGTGAGCAGCAGTTATTCATTATTGTGAAAATGAGATGTAACTATAAATTTATTGCATCAGAACTAGTTGCAGCTTTTACGAATAACATATTTAAAACGATATTCTGAATAATTCGTGAGATTACACTTAAAGTGATATTTCTCAATTTGACTTCTGAACACAGAAACAATAACGGATAAGTTTGGATAAAATGCTCCATAAAATTGAACGATTGAATGTGATGCAAATAACATTTCGCACCCGAGATCAGTTATCAATGTGGTTATAATAGGTAAACGAGTCCAGCCAGTGTAGATCCTTAAAAATATTTCTGTTTACAACATTCAACTCACTTGCTTTCACATTTTCGATAACTGTTTTTGAGTACAAATTAATCAGTGTGTATTAATGAGTGAGCAATTTTTTCTATGGCATCAATAGATTTGTTTGAATTTCCTAAACGGTTTTAATCAGTTTTATGTTTATTGTCAAAAATTCAAAAATGAATGTTCATATATTGATCCTATCCTAATTGCCATATTGTGCCATTAAATTAGAAGTATCAAGTGAGAAGAACTAAATCGGTTTGCTATTCCGACTCTAAGTTCTATTTCATTGTCTGCACAACACTGTGCTAGTAGGCTCAACTGAAAAGATTACTCATCTTGTTACATATCCGCCTATGGACTGTATCACGGATATCCCCGAAGTCATACAACACAAATAGAACCGGATGTTTTTAGCGAACGGAAATCTTTCATCTTTTTTTGGCAAGCTCAATGCCAAACTTACTAATTTTAATTTAGCTCTACATTCACTTGAAATTTCGCATGAATATCATAAGCAAACCCTCGAGATTTATGCATTTATTTTTTTTAGCTCGGTGGAAATTCAGTAATATAAACATCTTTATCTTGTGGTTAGGCTTTCAACACACTGTTGTTCATGTATTGAAAAACTTGGCTGGAATTAATAAATTAAGAATTTTGCGCTTCCTTTTAATAACATATGAACATCAGTCTATATAATATCCGGAAAATAGAGAAGGATAATATATGAGCAATTTTTGACGGTTTAATTCTAACTAAATCATCCTAGCCCCGGGAGATTTGGCGTGATACTACTTTTGTAGATTTAAAATAAAGTTATCACTGTCGACAGTAAATACCAAAAAAAATGCTCATTGACGTTCGGTAATTTCTATCCAATTTCCTCGTATGTCACGATCTGATTCTTTCCATTAAAGTCACTTTAAATTTCTTATAGATTATGAACAGAAACTAGTTGCTTCGAAGATTAATCTTGAAGATTAATCTTATTCATTTATTAGGTTACTACCCAACCTCACAAATAAATTTAAAACGTTCTAGTTGCTAGAAGATTATTAATCGTAATATCAATATTTTGTGTATAAAAATGTTCATCTGCTTGAATTTCCATCACACACATACTACGAACGGTTATGTTCTGTTTGCACTCATCAGGTAGGGACATTAAGATTAGGATATACATGTGCGTGAAACATAATGAACTCAGAACTCAGAAAATTTTATGGTAGAAAAAGCATTAGGCTTAACAATAACCATAAGATGATAAGGTATATGAATTATATAAAAAATATATAAAATATCTCATAAATCAATAGGGACACTCGCATACCACTCATAAACTCATCGAGTTTGGAAGCGAAAACCTCAACAGATTCTGATCGTGTGGTGTCTTCAGGCAAATACTTACCGAGAAACAATTACGACGTATATCCAATCGAGAACTCGGAATGCTTAAAGCCTTTAAATTTGTTCGTTTTCGAGTAAGGTCATTGAGTTTTAGCAAGTGTTTAAGGGGATGGTTTAGAGAATGCAGGATTTTGAAGGTCAACATAAGGTCACTACGTATTTGCCGTTGGGTAAAGTCATGTAGGTTCAGTTTTAACATTCGCTCTGTGAAAGGCAAATTTCTGTACCGGAAAAACAACTTTGTAGCACGATGATAAATCCTGTCGAGTAGTTCGATATCCTTCCTCAGCCATGGTGCCCTGGCTTGGATGGAATATTCCATAACAGGACGTATATAAGTGTTAATTATCCGGGGTTGGGTTTCGAGTGTAAAAATCTGGAATATTCTTTTGAGAAGACTCAAGATACGGCAAGCTTTATTGTACACCATCCGGCAAAGATATCCAGGCTTAAGGTTAAACGAAACCCAGACACCAAGATCTATTTCTGCTGTGGTCCAGACGAGATCTTGCGTGTCAAGCTGACACGTGTTGTGCAGAGATTTTCCAAGCTGCAGCATTTTACATTTCGCAGGTTTAAATGGTAACTCATATAACTGGGACCAACGAAATAAGATGCTTAGATCCCTTTGTAATGCAATATTCCCGTTATTCCATAAGATTCGAGCTTTTTGATTAAGATGTCATGGTTGACTCTGTCGAAAGCTTTGGAAATATCGATGTAGCAAGCATGTACAGCCTCACCTTCGTCTAGTGCATTGGTCCAATCCTCCAACGTTGTAAGAAGGTTAGATAAACAGCAACGACCTCTTCGAAAACCGTGTTGTGCTGCGGTCCAAACGTTTTGGTTTTCAAAATATTCTCTCATGCGCGCAGTCACAATGCGTTCCATTAATTTAGAGATCTTCGGAAGTAAAGTTACCGGTCTAAAGTTTGCTGTGCCTGAACGGCTATTGCCTTTATAAATAGGAGTTATCATCCCTGCTTTCCATTGCCGTGGTATTTTTCCTTTATTTAAGCTGAGATTAAATATGCGAGTGTGAGGAGCAGTCAAAGCAACGCGACACCTGCGAAGTATGGCGGTGGTAATTTTGTCTGTGCCCGTGGACTTCTTTTCGTTTAGTTGACAAAGTTCCCGCCCAACCATGTATTCGTTGATAGTCATTTCAGTTAGTAATTTAAAATGTGGCGAACTTGACGAAACTTGATATGAGATAAAATGTTTGAGATTGAAGACAAATGAGTAAGACGTTGCTAAAGCTTCGGCAGTATCTTGGGCACCATGGGTCAATCAATTAGGTGTTAGTACAGAGAATACACCTCGCTTGATCTTTGATAGTTCATTGACTATCTTGTAGAGAAGCTTAGGATTCTTTCCCATTCTCTTAAGCATGTTCCATTGGAATTGCATGCGATCTTCTCTTACAAGAGTCGTGACTTGATTCCGTATCTTACAGAATCGCTTCCAAGTTGCTTCCGTACCGAACTTCTTATGAGTTACCCAAGACTCTCGCTTAACAGCAAGCCATTTCTTAGTTCTATTCCGAATAACAAACTGGTTGTTGTAGCTGCATTTGTGTGGTACAAAAATCAAGTTTTCGCAAATCTTCGAATTCAGATAATTTAGAAACGAATTGTTATATGAGCCAGAATCCATTGAATCAAACTCATGAGTGTGTGCATCCCGGAGACTGATATTTAAGGATTCAAATTGTGTTTTCCTTATGAATTTCGGCTGTTCGCTCGATCGTTCCGCACTACATACATAATCAAACAAAAGCACCACACGATTACTCTTTCCCAGTGGTGCCAGGTATTGTATATCCGATACCGCGGTTGCCTCAGGCGTTAAGACAAGGTCAAGGATTGAGGGTTGGTCAAGACCCCGCCTGCGAGTTGGCTGGTTAACGTGATTGTGCAGTGAAGTAATTTCTATAACCTCCTTGAATTTATGTTCAATCGAATGGAGGGAGTGATCACCTCTGGAAAACAGATGCGGGAGATTAAAATCGCCAATGATCAGAAATTGCGTAGTCTGGCATCTTGTGATGTGTTGCAGGGATTCAATTAGCTTCAATGAGCTTTCGGAATGGAATCGCCAAATTTTAGAATAATAATATGTTATAAAGGACCTTGTGAAGTTTCATTGATTTTATTTCGAATATATCACTGCAAATAATTTGAGAGATTCTGAAAGATAAATTGAACAGTGTGAATTTTTAGAATAAGTCTCACTTGGTTGTGCGACCTCTAAAATAAATGACAAAAATATTTTTTAAAATTTTGACATTGTTAATATGCACACCATCTTATGTTATTCGAATCTAATCATGAAATATTTCTTAAATATGGTCAGTATTTTGGAAGACGCCATTCTTATGTTTAAAAAAATTCCATATTTTCTCAATAAACTCAACCCATTGTTCTAACAAATGTGTACGCAGCGGTTCACTTTAGGGATCAGATGACGAATTTAAGTATTGAATGCGGGGTAGAATTTGTAAGAATACTCCAATCATGTAAACATTAGATATGACAATATTATAGCTGCCCTTTTGTAGTACCTGGGATTTATCACAGGAAAATGCAGGCAGCGGCTTCAGCTTACAAGAGAGTTTCGTACTATCAGCCACACAAAAAATACTATGAATAATACGATTGTTTTGAGTAATCATTTTGATTAATATATTTCCATCACATTTGAAAAAAAATTGTGTTGAGTTTAGCAAACAGAATATTTTGAAAAGTGCATTGTCATAAGCATAAATCTCAAAAACTTACTGTTGCTATAATCAGGGCCTGAGGATAGGGATATGTAGATTGTTAGCGGCGAAGGAGAAATATTTTGGAAATATGTATTATTGAAATCGGAAATTACTTTGTTTACTGAAATTGATTATGATGATACTTTTCTTTCAGTCACTGACGATTATTTATATATATATATATATTACTATATATATATATAATATCATATATATATATTATATATATATATATATATCTTGGAAACAGCACGAAGCCGGTCGTGGGATAGGTGTATTGGTGGAAATGCATGCTATTTAACATGTTTTTCTTGAATGTGTGTTCGGAAGCTATCTAAATGTTTTTGATCGCATGTGATTAACAATGTTGTTCTTACCAACCTTATTCAATAGTGGCATACAAACGCAACTTGCTTATCATTCTTCCACTGTTTCGAACGCATGCGGATCCTGACCACACTTTGCCTTCTTTACATACAAAACGAAACCAATTCTGTTGTGTGTGTGCGATAGAAATGAATGTAAAAGATCAGTGAGGTTCATTTCTCTCTTATTATCGATTTTGATGACGATTTCAAATTAAACAGTGAAGTTATATTCTAGTGTGATCGGATTCACATTGTTTCACTTATATGAAATTTTTTTGAATCTTGAATGATTTTGCCTTGCTTCCGCTTAAAATTACCAATAACCAAAATCATTTATAATAATGACCAAGTTCACTTTTTACAAATTTGATCAAATCAAAATCATTATCGAAACTTCCTTTAAACCTCAAGATATGTTTGTTGGAATCCTTGTAGCATGTATTACCTGCCATTTTTTGTTTTCCACAAATTTGTTTACGTGATGAAATTCCTACAACCTCTACATTGTTCTATCTGCTGAATTATTCCATTTTCAATATAGCGTGTTGCATAACTACAGGTAATGTGGAAAAAGCGGTTTTCCATCTTTGTAAGTTTAACATCCGATGCTTTCTTGATTCTTTTCAGAAATCACTTTGAAAGGCACTATTTATAAGACCGCCTTGGATATCACTGCAGGCTGCATCTTTGGCCAAAAGCACTAATTCTGGCCTACATAGTGATACTTTATGAGCATAATCGAATTTATGTTTTCAAATTTGTATCCAGCCTCTTCAAACGCAGTCAGAATCTCACGTTTCAAAAACCACATACCCGCTGAAACTTTAGTCAGACGTTTTATTTAGTCCGTGTATGCCTTCTCTAGAACACCTATTGAGATGACTTCTAACGAAAAGTTTCGATCTTATGAGCTGAATAATAATGTGTTGATTTCAGTTTACTGGAAACCATCAACGCTTCTGTTGTCCAAACGTACTTCAAAGACAAAATTAACCCAATTATACATTTCCGACTGAGAGTTTCCCGCTTCATATCATACTATTTATATTCCTTTTTCTAACAAGTTAGAATTAAATATGGAAGTTTTGTTTATTTAAATTATGTGATTGAAAGCTATGTTATTTTACAGCTATTTACTTCTTTTCACTAGAAATTTATATGCCTCAACATTATGTTTGCAACAGATCTCATGGTTTCAACTTAACCATTCCACCCTCTGAATCAAATTGCCGAAGGTTCTTCTTTGCTGCCCGGTTTTGTTTTATATGGAACTCTATGCCTCCACATATCATTTGTGCATCAAGCCTGAAAATTTTATGAATAAAATTGACAAGTAAATGTCGACCAAGTCCAACCTCGCTCCTCGGTACATAAGCTGATTTTCCATACTAAATAAACATTTTTCTGTTTTTCTATGCATAACTGATATTTTGAATCTATGGCTAGTCTAAAGTATTTGTTTTTAAGACCATTAAAACCTTGATTAACCTTGAATCAAGATGGTCTTTGAAATCTTGATTGAGGGAGAACTTTGAGTGAATACGCGTATATGAATTTCCAGAGACGATTTGGATTGCAAAATAAATTTCTTGATAATTTCAACGAGGATGTAATGCGCGTTTTAAGTACATGGAATTAATTGATTTATCAAAACTATTTTCAAATTCGTAACAGCTTTTGTTTCGTTTTCCAGCGATATAGCAACAATTTATGTTCAGAAGATAATAAACGAAAAGTCCGCCATCAAGGTTTTCTGGATGCTTATGAAATCTTTATTTTGGACTAGAAATGTTTGCAGTAATATATAAAAAAACTGTTTTTAGGCATTTAGACAATTGTTGTTGGCCTCATTCGGTCAAACAAACACGAGAGTTCAATCGTGACAGAATGACAGCTGCTCATGTTGAATGTTATTTTAGACAATTAGACTTTTACATTACGACCATTGTTAAAAATAAAAAGGGGCGCTTCGAATGAATAAAAAATACGAATATCGGTATGGCTTGATCCTTACTATGGATAAGTCGTTTACAAATTTCGAAAATTTCATTGTTCAAACCAAGAGCATATCAGTAACAATTTTCAAAAAGTACCGCGAGTATGCGTGCGCATAATGTCAATTATAATTATGTTGTATATTTAGTTACATTTCAGTTAAAGGTGATGCTAGTGTAATAGTTCGTTATGACCATCCATTTCTCCCGCATATAATATTGCTTGCAGATTAAACGACGCACATTCTATGCATTCATTGTTGTTTCCTCAGGATTTCAATGGATTCTTACAGAGAACTTTATTCGTCAATGGGGATATTATACTGATTCGAAGCTCGCTCGCCCGGAAGTACATTAGCAATGAGTTTAACTGAGTGCTCTCAGGTGTTTACAGAACACCGCACTCTGGCACAAAGCACGCACTATAAATTTCAACGATATTAACCATAAACCCGAAATAATACGCTTCAGGGATAATGGTACGGAAATAGTTCAACTGGCAACCCAAAAGGAGTCAGATAAAAATGCCAGCAGCTATTTATGATAATTAACTCTTCGTTGTCATTTAAATTTGCTAAAATCAAACCGCTTGGCGAGAAATCACGAGTGAGAATACCAAGATGACAGCATTTTAGGAAACATTTGAGACATCCGCTGTAATCGATTTCTGTGGACTTGAGTACACTTGCTCTGTGTGAATCTTTGTCATTTTGATAATAACTAATATGAAAATGGTGGTTCTCCAATTTGGCGTTTTGTTGTGGTTAACTGTTGAAGAAATATTCACTGAGGGTTAAAGACAAATTGATGGTTTCATAGGCAGAAAAGGGTGATTCATAGATTAAATGGGATTGATTAAATGGGGTGCAATGCGAGAATTTAATATGGTGATGGATAGCTAACTCTATTTGGAATAATTTTACCGTCGTGATCCGCCTACAATCTGACCAAGTAGATCGAGTTTTTACTCATTTTCACCTAAATAACCATGTCGAGTAAAATTTGTTGAAAGGTGTTGAGACTTATCGGGTAGAAAATATTAGTTGAATAAATTTTAAAGCGATACATTAGTTCAGTCTGGCGGTAGTATTTCGCTTCTGAAATTTCATCTTAACTGATTTAAATGAAGATTAAAATTTTCAGTGATAAGTATAGTTGAGAAAAAGATTTGATTCATAGCAACTAATAAAATTACCTTTTAATTTAACGTTTTCGGAATGTTTATCGAGTGCTGTTAAAAAATATTTTGTTTAAAATAAAACATGTACCATAATATAAAGAGAACATTTGATTATTTTTACTTATGTACGCATAATGCAAATCACTGTGTTGATTTTTTTAATTACACTAGCAACAATGTTTTTCGAAATGACATCAGTCATATTCGATAACATTTTGCTTTAGAGGAATAGAAATAGGGCTTCTTCTTTTAGACGACCGGATCAATGGGTCAAAATTACGTCGATGTAATAAATAGAAACGTTTCCAAAATTGATTCTTGTATCAAGTGAAAACTTGACTACGAGCGCTCATTGGAAAACACATTTCTATAATTTTGCTTCGTGCTTATGAATTACGAGGGCTCCTGATGCTATATGAGAAGCCGATGTGAAGAACTAGATTGTGGGTTAGATTTCCTCTGTGAACATTTTGTAAATGGTTATAAGTCCTTAATTATATATAAATATGTTAAAGATAGAAGATTCAATAATTTATGGTATAAAATCCTTTTAGCTATACAACACAATAGGATATTCGTATAAGGATAATTAATATAATAATTATCGTGTGAAGTTTTTTAATGAAGTTATAGACTATCAACCTGCTTCTTATCTGTGAATGAACAAATCTGTGACATAAAATTACGGAAAGGAAAAAAAATGGAAAGAAATTTGGGTGCAACATGTTAGAGCAGTTTTTAGTTACGTTTCACTTCTGACACAGAAGCTCTATCAGATAAATTGATGTTAGTCAGGACAAGGGAGCTTATCTAAGTAACAGTACACCCACTAACTCAGCCTATATTAAGCCTAGGTGGCATCATATCACGTAGGCGTGACTTGGATCAGCGGTCGATTTCTATAATAAGGTGTGTTTGCACATCAATTTAAAACAAGGGAACGGCGTCCGCTACAATTACTTTCCACGGGCACGAAGTATATATTAGCTGACCAATCAGAATCCGTTCAGGGGGCACGAATCAGAATGCGTTCATTTTTAAGCCAATCATGGCATCTGGCCGTCCTTTAAAAAGCGCTGCATAGCCTACACGCAGCATATTTTGACGATGTCGCTAGTTCAAGTTTTTGCAGAAATTTTCGGAACCGTTGCCGACCCCATACAATTTGATTCCCTAGTTGAAGCAGCAGGTGCTAATTCCAGGTTTCAAAGCTCCACTGGTTCGTCGAATTACATTCGGAGCACAGCACCAAATGCCAGGTTTGTGTTAGCTCAACTTTGATAATTAGCAGATCCCGGACTTACGAATGCGTAAAAGCTGGATGACACCGGCCATCTTCCCGAGGAATTCGTCGAACTCAATCCCGTAAGATCGGATGTGGGTCAAGAATACTCATCTCAAGGTTGCCTAGTGAAATGTTTGGTGTCTCTCGAGTTTCCTTGGAGCACAACCATTCCATTAGTTTATTAATGGCTAAATACGAACCGACTCATGGGCTCATCTCTCTGGACGAGATGTCAACGATAATCCCTTGGTTGTTGAACAATACTCCATCGTTCAACATAAGCAATTATATTCGAACGCAGATGGGGAAATACGTCACGCCGTGTGACGTAAGAAACAATGGAAGCTGCTGGTGAGTCGCAAAACCACAAGTTCTTTATACGACTTGAGCTCCCAGCTCAATACCTCCGGCCGTTGTTCTATGGAAACTGATGCTGAGAGCAATCTCATTCATTTCATATTTATGACGAATGAACAGATAACGCTTTGCTGCCGCTTTCATCATTTCATTGGCATTTACTCAACTTTCAAGAGTTGCCGGGAAAAGTACCACTTATTCGTCATTGTTGTGGTAGATGGCTGCGGTAAGGGTATTCCTGTTTGCTTCGGATGGTTGCGGACGGAGATCACAGCGTCCATATCTTTTTTCCTACGAAAGTTTTTGGAATTCGCTAACCCTGTTAGCATTCTGTCGGTCATGATGGATGACAGCGCTGCCACTCAGGCTGCAGTGAGAGCTGAAATGCCAGCAGCACACGTGTTTCTGTGTCGTGTGCACATTATACGGAATGTTACCAAAAGAGTATGTTCATCTTAATTACTTAACATGTTTACAGCAACCTGGTGTCTTGTTTATGGAGTGGTTCTACGTAGCCATGAGCACGCGCAACAGGTGGAGATATATTGTATCATTGAATGCAATGAATAGGTTTAACGAAACTTTATACCCACACTACGTGATCCACCGAGCCTCAATGTGGACAACAATCAGATCTCGTCGAGTTCCCACTTTGGGCCGAAGGGACAATAACTTCGTTGAAGCCACCCATCGGTCAATTAAGAGGCACAATTTGAGTGGGAACCTTTGTCCCTGGCTAGCTGTAGAAAGAACGAAGGACGTCTTCCAACACATCCTTCAGAATCGTCAGGCTGCTTTCAATCAATTGCGAATAGAGATTCGTGATTTTGTGAACGACTGCAGCTGCAATCCGATCCCGCCCTACATGATTGCACCTTTAGGATTAACTGAAGTATCTGAAGAAACAGAATCTAACGTGGGAGTGACGATTGAAGATGAAATAATTGTTGTCGATTTGGATGCTTCCCAGAATTTGTAATCAATAAAAATTTATCTCTTTCCAAGCGTACTTTTAAACCGTTATTTTAATGGCATTGCCCTGATCGAGTATACCGGGTCTGCCTATGTATTATTTGCTGATAATTAGCCCTGTTATTAATGTACTTTTGCTCATGTTGACCGCTGTGTGAAGCGTCCCAGACAGCGTTAATTTGAATTGGGTTGCTGGGTGGTTACAGCAATGTTGTAGGCATAGCGACCACTGACCTAGGTCAAAACCATGCTACTGCGTTATTTGGACCAACAACAATAGCAAAATATGATGAAGAGGACAGAGGTTATGCTCTAGCCATGAACATAACTCAAGGTTAGCTACAAAGTAGTAATCAATGTAATGCTTTTAAACCAATATTATATGAACTAAAGTAATGTTTTGCTCACATTCCTGCGCACCCAACTGGTTTTTGGCAGTTTCGAGACAGTAAGATTATGTCCTGTGAGGCTTGTAACAGTGGAAACTAGGCTACAACAGGCGAGGAATCAGTCAAGCTAGAAGCTCATGTTGTGAAATCTAGACATGGGTTTAGAAGAATACGACGCTATCAAGTATTGCATGTCTCAGGCCATCAGCACGATCTACATTACACCACACAAACCAACCCAAGCTGTATCGATTTTTGTGCTCTGATTGTACTTTTCGTTGGCCCCGTTAACATGAAACGATCTGACGTTCGCGAAACGTGCATCTACATGAAATTCGTCAGTTGTAAGGTCAAATCTGTCACGTGTCGCAACTGTTCACACATGTGTCACGCAAAATGTAACAAATCATTGCACGGTGTATGCTACATGTGCAAAAATTGTCGAACTAAACCAGACGCAGATTTTCTGCTTGAACAAGTGTTGAGTAAAGCAGCCTGGATGATCGAATGCTGAGCTTAGAGATCCTCATACAAACGTTGAAGGCATCGGTAGAGACTCCGGCCACCGCTCCGACATTCTCAGTTTGCCCGTATAGGTTTCGATAAATCGGAAACCACTGACGTTAATATCAGTCAGATAAACGCTGAATCTTTGCAGATCATTCAACACGAAGGTTCAGCTGTTGCAAATGTGCCGGAGTGTCTTGAGGAGCGTTCTTTTCATCAAAAGGCCACCTTTACAAATGCGACTGTTAAAGGCATGTCTGTCAAAAATATCCCTGGTCCGCAGAAATTTACGGCGCCAAAGCCACCGGCTCATCTGAAGGTTCAGCGAATGCCCTCAAAACCAAAAATCACGGTGCAAAATACTCCCGGTGGACGCGAGAGGTATTCGATTTAAGGCAGTTGAAACATCCAGCAACCAGCGAAAGCGAAAGACACAGTAAACATTCGCTCCATTGACTAAGCGTGATTTGCACCAACGTGAATGAAACGAGTGCCAGCTTACTAGGGGACAGGCTAAAGAACGAAAAAGAAGAGCTGAAAAGGTTGTGCGGCATCAGGGACTTGGAGCCAGTTTAACCACTATCATTGATACGGCTGAATCATAAACATACTTCATCAAATCTAGACCAGCCAAGACTGATTAAAATCACGGTCAACTCTGAGAGGGATCTAGAAAACATCTTACTATCCGCTTTTCTCCTGCGTATGGCGCGTTCAGAGACCACTGAGAGGATCTTCGCTGATGTGGCCTAGTGGGAACGGTCCCGGAACTCACAGCAACTAGACGAAACGAAGTTTAATTCTTTTGGGAGTCCTAGAAGCTGATGAAGCAACTGATATAGCAGTGCAGCGAAAACACGATCAGCTACAATGGAGATTACTCTGTGCTATAATAGGCTTGCATGAAGTAGCTGTGACAGACACGTTCCAAATCCCCAAATCTACGAATTATGAGGGCATAGGTCCTAACTCCCTTAAAATAACGTTGAGCAAGGTCAAAACGCGTTGGGAAAATGGCCGCAGACTAATGCCACGAGAAATTAGACTAAGCGCCTTGAAATTTCATAATGGACAGATAGATGCACCACAAAGTCCAATAGAAACACAACAATGTGAATCATTA
This sequence comes from Atriophallophorus winterbourni, assembly GCA_013407085.1. Lineage (NCBI taxonomy): Eukaryota > Metazoa > Platyhelminthes > Trematoda > Plagiorchiida > Microphallidae > Atriophallophorus > Atriophallophorus winterbourni. The sequence goes on from JACCGJ010013494.1 coordinate 89,623, forward strand.
GTTTACATCTGAGAAACGAACGTAGCCGCTACCTACCTTCCCCACACCCTATCCTTTTTGAGAAAAACAACTATGCAATGCATCTACAACAGCGCACAATGTCTCTTAAACAAAATCGGTAAACTGCGTGCAGTTTTTCTGAAATATTTTCTACAGTTTAGTCGTGAATGAGGTACAACCAGGGTACAAACATGGGTGCGATTATACGCATAAATCATCGGGTGAAGTATCCCTGTAAAGGGTGGTTTGGTGTATGAATTATTTTGTAAAGTATGATAATGTCTTCTCGATCGATCATCGATAGGGAAAGTCGAACAGATTCAGGTGAGCTATCCTTTCTTATTAAGGTAGTGGTGTGTAAGGGATGGGATGTGAGCAACACATTACTTTGGTCATCCATAAGCGCCTTGAGTGCTTGACCACGAATCACTATGTGATTCTGTGTTTTAACATCGTGGTTCATTTATTCATTTATTATCGTGGTTCATTTATTTCATTTATTCATGAAACGAGGAAAACCTTCACGCCAGATAAGACTCAAATTTTACTCGCACGACGGTCAATTCTTGTTGACCGACAGAAATAAATACGCCGCACTTAATGTCTACCCTTAACTTCTCGGGTTTCTGTAGTAAATCACTTCGAACACACACGCATCACCTGATTGGTTGATGTGCACTCTCGGGTTTCTATAGGAGGCAAACGTACAAATAACGCACGCCCAAGGGAACACGGTCAGAGTCAATTGACACTGTGGCCTAAAAGTACATGATTAATCGGTTAAAGGTGAAGGGAAATAAAACTTATTAACTGATAGTTAAAAGGTGAATACGAATGATTTACTTTTGCATCAGTGTTAAGCACCAGATTGTGGAGATTTCTGCCCCAGCTAACTAATGGACTACCAGTTTTATAAATTTTGACTGCCTACGTATAAGCCATATTTTTCAATATCGCGTCTCAACACTTCCACATTGTTTAGATCGACGTCGGGGATATGATATGATCACGCATCTCCGGTCTGTTAACGAACACAGTTTTGAGTATGAATAACTTGTACATTACTTCATTCAACTTACTCAGTAGAGCAGAGGTTATTTCTAGATGATGATTACATAATATATTTAGTAATCATAAAATAAAATTATCAATATATTGAATCTGATATCATTAAATCACGAGTTTCACCTCAGTAATTCCTATTACACAATCACTTCCAAATTTGAATTAGCGGGCACCCCTATGATTTTATTCCAGGTCATTCGAATGCGTCCCTTAAAGAACGACGAAACATAGAAACAATATTCCACAAACAAACAAACGGAAATAATATTCCACAACTAGTTTCCCGCTATTTACCCAATAAATTTATTTTCAGTGAGCGTTGCACAAGAAATGAAGTGTTAGATAAAACTATAATTGAACCACCACTGTTAAATACGTTTCGTACCAATAGTCAGGATGAGCAAACACCAAATCGCAACGTGATTACAGATCCGTGATCAAGACGTGTACCGCCAAGGCTGAATAATGAAGCAGAGATAGGTTTTATCCCTTAATCCCCCATTCATTCATTTAAGTGTGAATAAATTATGCATAACTTTGTTCAACTTACCACCTCTTTTAAGGGCTGCATCTAGATGATGAACACATAATTTATTTATTAATTATAATATAAAAATATCAATATATCGATTCTAATATTAATAAACCACTGATTTCACCTCAGTCATTCTTATTACACAATCACTTTCAAATTTAAATTATCGGGCACCCATATGATTTTATTCCAGGTCATTCGAATGAGTCCGCTAAAGAACGACGAACCATAGAAACAATATTCCACAAACACACATACATAGAAATAACATTGGACAACAAATTTCCAGCTATTTACCCAATAACGTGATTTTCAATGAGCGTTGCACCAGGAATGGAGTGTTGAATAATGCTAGACTTGAAGCCACTGATAAATAAGATTGGTACCAATAATCATGATGCACAAACACAAAATGGCAACGCGATTACAGATCCGTACTGAAGACGATTACAAAAGCACTATCAAATGCGTGGAACTTATCCAGGACTTGCAATCTACAACCGGATAGTAGCTGTTATCCTTCATTTTGAGGATGCAATAGTGTGGAGGTGCCAAGTGAATTAGCAATGTGTGCTAATCATGTGCTTTCGAATGATATGCGAATCATCACCCTCCGGTTCAACACAAGAGAAGTACGCGCCTGAAATACCGAACACGACAAGTTAGAACTCGTATAAGATGTATAAGAGGGTGGACAACCCCAGTCGGAATCGAACGATATGCAATTCGTCAATGTCGGTCAAACGAGCTGTGCTTGGTGTGTGCTTTAAGTGCACCACTTAGGACATAAATCGATTGACAAATCAGATAGAATTAACAACAGGCACAGAAATGTTTGATGATCAGTGCTGTGGATTTTTATTTGCCTATATAATATAGGTGCGTGTTTTGTTATTCGTATTGTGTGTAGTAAACGCCTTTGACAAATCGTGTTCTCTTGTTTTGTGGGATTCGTATTGGAACGAGATTAGCGTTGGACATGTTGGCCTCAAGGTTGAATGAAGAAACAATAGATGCGCGTGCTTGCATACGTGGGATAACGTGCAAATTGAAAAACTATATACTGATATTTAATGAATTAATGAAAGAGTTGTTACAGATCACGAGTCTTGTACAAAATATCTCGGAAATTTCGAAGTAGGTAGAAAAACGATAATGGACAAAGCCCTCTAGAACTATGCACAAAGATCAGTATTTTGTCACCAAGACATTCTTTTGAGCAAAGCCTCAGCGTTGGCATTAACATGATATTATTAATGTTAGGCGCACTAATATAGGAGGCGTACTCCTCACCAGATCATACCAATAAGCAGACCGCCACACTGACCATTCAATGTTTTGTGCCAAATTGCAGCTTCATGAGGCGAGATTTCACCTCGCCAAATTCAGGGGTAAATGAGGGATCAGAAAAACAAGTTCACCAATTTCAGCCAATAATAAGAATAGATTAAAAATGGCCTAAGTAGAGTCGCTTGTTCCAACTATGGTCCGATGAACGCTTAAACGAGCGAATGAGTTGAAGCAAAGGCTTCTAAAATGACTAGCGAATAGGACTCGAAAAGGGTCTGCCTTCTCAAAAATGAAAAGTATGCTAATACATGAAAACTTACCACTATCAGAGTAGCTAGATTTAAAGTTCAGCAGGCTGCTTGGCGGCGTGTAAATAACTAGTTGATTGAAACTAGCTTCGCGAGTAGTAAAAGCTTCTGATACTTGCAAATTTCACGGTATGTATTTTTTGATCAGAAAAGCTATTGATCCCAATTTTGAAAGAGATTTCTTAACATCACTGTCTAGTAACCCATTTGTCGACCAAACTCAAAAGATGAAAAATGGGTCGAACAATTTAGTTCTCTTTACTCTTGGACAACGCGGTTTTACCGCATGCAATTGCAAATGTTGAGCGTTTACCAACCATGGAATAATTAGGTAGTGTACCTACTATGTGGAACTCAACCGAACAATCTATCTCTCAGCAAGAGTAAACCCCTGGTGTTAATATAATTCTACCTGAGCGAATCAAATACTGCAGAGCAGCCTTAATACAGCTAGTCATCGATTACTTATTCAGTGCTAGCAGTAGGAGTCTGTCCTACAGCAGATGGAAGACACCGCAATCATCATGCTATTCAAGAACAAAAGTGATCGAGGCGTTTGCAATTTCATGGGGAATTCGCTCATCTAAATTACTCCGAAACTTAGTGTGGCGTTCGCAGGGGAAGATCAACCGTATGAACGATCTTCTCCCTACTTCAACTTCAAGATAAATGTGAAAGTAAGACCTGAAACATGTGAGCAAGATACTAGCTAGAGATGGATGCTTTCCATTTTATAAACATCCGTCATAACTTGACAATATAGTGGATGGACAAAAATACGAATTCTAGAGTGCTTTCTAACCTCTTCTAGAGAGCATGTACAACCTACTACGACAACGTGATACAATTTATAAATTGGCCTTATTGGATTAGATCTACTCTATGGTGGGTTGAACTCGTGAACACCACCTGCGTTACAAAGACGTTTTTACTAGAGATATGAAATCTCTCGGTATTGAACCTGCGAGCCGCGAAGAACTTGCTCTTAACCGCTCACTTCGGACGCACTGTATAAAGCCTTATTATCAAACTGGGTATTAGTAGTTACAGCTCTTTGGTGCTAAACGGAGATAACGCTGCGGGGGTGCAACGAGCATCATTAGATTAAGTACTCCTTATCCTTTTAAGCTCTACGGAAGAGGATTGTCCTCCCGAATCTGATTGATCCTTCATTCGAACAGATATGGAGCATGAAACCATCGTATGCATATTGTGTGCATCAATTGTCGACATCCATCGATGGATGACAATTTCAACAAACGTTAAACATTGCGTCGTTAGTGTAGCGTGACGAATTTGATTATTAAATTTACAACACGGTTCTGTTGATTGTAAAACACATGAACAGAAATATCTGAACACCTGCTGTTCCAGATGGATTCAATATGACGTTCGAATGTTTATCTACGGGAAGTCTCCTTAGTGAATGTAACTACACTACAGCTCTTTTAACAAGAAACACATCTTTAAAAAGGCTAATTAATAGATTAAATCCCATGATGTTATCATAAAAATTCTTGTTAGACACACACATCACACGATTAATTTAAACCGTTTGAAATTATACAGGTTATATTTGTATGAATCACTTTTCGCCTTGACACAAGTGAACTGTTTGCGAAGACGCATCAAATCGCAATTCGATTTGACCACTTATGCGGAGACGAAATTCGATGTGGCTTACGTCAGAACACAGTGATCAAGTATATTATAAACATTTTTCAGCTAGCTTTGAAACAACTTTTCGAGCATTTTACGCTATTTGCAATAATATATTGATTTATTATAGACTAGGTTACTGAGTAACAAGTTAGGATGATTTCAAAATTACTAATCTTTCTCTATTTCAAAAATGAACAAACATCAAAATTATTTTATTCTGAGATGAAGCGATATGATATTCCCATTAAGGCAACTGAGCTGAATGTTCGTTTCTCATTATGTTCCATAAGTAGAAAAATAGAAGGTACTAAGAGAATAGACCAAATATTCCATTCCTAGATTTAGGATTAAATGATAATAAAACTACAGTGTCTACAATATTCACCGGGTGAAATTACAGTTACGGGAATATTTTCCTAATATAATCAATTATCTTCATGAATTCAGTGTGGTAGAGTAAAATATTTTCGTTATGTTGGAGCGATTCAAAAATTAGTTTGCATATAACCGTCAAATTTGAATTTGATCATACTTAGAGAAGTGAATCTTGCAATTCGCTTTAAACAGCGAATTCAAAACAGAACGCACACGTATTCGATGAAAATACTCGATTTATTCTTGCTTGGAGTATATAGTATTCAGCGTACGATCCTGAGATTTGTCAAGCAGTGTTAAGAAGTAGTTAAGTTGAACTAAAATTTCCTCGCATGAATTTAGTGTACTCGTTTTTTCAGACGCTCAAGTTTTGGTGTGTTTCAGAAACCCTTGAAGAGCTTTGACGTTTGTAAATATGAATGCTTATGCGCAGTTCAATCTGAAACCAGGTGTTGCCGATACACATGTCACTCTTCTGTCGTCGATGATTGAGGATTGTAATATTGGATTTCATTTATTGACGTGTAATCAACCTTAATAACATTTATGCCGTTGCATTGATCAAGTGTGGACAATATGATTAAAACCCGCGTGCGTCAAAACAGCGGAGAACCGAAAGATAAAGTTTGAACATTGAAACCAATGTTAGATAAGGCTAACATGGTAGTTCTGTTCACACACATGTATGGACACAACTAGATGAAAGTCAACCTATAGGTTTGAACGAAAATTATCCATTCGATTCCATTTCCATTGGACGCACATTCGATACCGATATCTTGTTGATTACACTCAGAAGCTATGAAATGTACTGCCAGGATACGCATGCCATGAAAACGAGTTTTGCAAACAATGTTCAAATTTTCAATCTTAACTTTGATAAGACTATCACAGACAATGTATTCGCATTCATAGAAAAGCATACTAAATACAATATCCGAACATCGCCGGATACAACGCTGATAACCAGCGACCTTGAAAACAAGATGTGATATTCTATACACAAATCCTGAGATTGGGTTATGAAAGTTGCCAATAAACTGAATATGATCCAAATTAATTGTTATTATTTTACAAGCAGCTTACTGCCTTTCAATTCTACAGGGCGTAAATATTAATGCAGAAATTAATGAAACAATTACAAGACATTGGTTGATTTTCATTCCTGAGATTTAATTTATTACTGAAACCTAATGGTACATTTTGAAAAAAATCGTTCATTTTCGCCGACAGAATCAGGCGCTTAAATAGCTGGCACTGTTTTATCAGATTATAAAAAGGAAATGCATAAATTATCTACGTTGTATTATTTAACTTGATATTAGGAGCGTTATATATTGGTTAAACCAAATTATATTTACTGCATATATTCCTGTCCGATTAATAGGTTCGCTTGGATCGTCGTTGTAATTTTTACACTCTTTTCAGTAAACCAGAGTGTATAAAACAAAAACTGCTTTCTAAATATAAAAGACTTAAATCCCTCAAATTCCGCGAACTGAAATGTGTTCAGCCCTATGGGGTTTCCAATTTTGATTTAACTTTATTAAATTTATACCTGAGAGTAGATAAGTCTGATAATACAATGGAAATGTCCAACAAAACTAGACGGTTTACTATTTAACTATTAATTACTTGAAATATAATTATATTCTCTCTGATTGGTTTGAATAAAAAATTTAAATCATGCAGTATTTAATAGAAAAATCACCTGTTAGGATGCTGATTACATCTATAAAATCAGAATTACAAGTAAGGTTTCTTTTACCAAATAATTTTTCAAAGTTGAACTTAGCATTATTAAATCCATACTGTTGAGTACTGAATGATATGCCAATATAAATAATGAAAACGCAAAATGTTTCACATTATTCAACCGGATTAAAGTGTTGCGAATACTAAATCTTAACGACTTGTCGCTGTTAAATTGAAATTTGTCGGTTTCGGTTGTATCATGCTCGTCCTATTAAATGTGTTGCCTGTGAGGCTAAATTTTGTGCTCAAATACAAAAAACAATTAAATTATCAGATATCATGGTTTGATTAACCAATTGCTTTTCACGGGTTGGAATACGTTATGAATTTTACATGGAATATCAAGAATACTATATGTAATATAAATTACACATTCTCGAAATTATATCGAAATTATTTACAAGAGATCAATAAGGGTGGTTTGAGCATCTGTCCTTTGAGAAATTTATGCAAAATTCCATAGATTTGTGAGCACGTGACGAGCTCACTCAGACGTTCTTTAACAAACAATGGATAATGTAGTTCTCACGTTGAACTTCATCCGGTTAACTTGTACAGGCTTATCAAATTTCTTGAGTATACATAGTGTAGTGAAAAGCGGTGAGATATCACACAAGTATTATGCATAGAACTGGTAAATGCACTTCACAACTCACCACCAACAAACTCTGAAAAATTGTAAAAACATAATTAAATAATTTCAATAGAATTCTTAGAGATATTATATATGTATGTATGTGTGTAAGTATAAAATGTTTGTTTGATATATATATATATATGATTATTCTATATATGAGATATACGAGTATTTTTAGATAGAGATATGAGAGATGATCTTAGAGGGAGAGCGATAATATAATGGGATAGAGATAGAAAACAGTACGTTAAGGTAGCCAAAGTAATTCGGGAGAGTATTTTGATTTCAATTTTATTTCAAAATCGACAATTTTTTCGCATCCAACTAACGTTCTACAAACTACACTCTATTGGTCAAATTTCTGGGGCCCATTTTGCTAGTTTGCTCAACATCTTCTAATGCTTCTGAATATTTTTGTTATGCTACACATTTAAAACAAATCAATTAGATTCATTTTCTTTCAATCACATGATTCCTTAAAGCGGACAGCTTTTTAATTGGTGTTCACACATAGATTGGCAAGAATTAATAGTTGCTTGAGACTAACAATTCTTCGAACAATATTCGTTCAATTTCTGTTTGTTTGTGAGTTTGGCAAGAATTCTTTATTAACTATTTGTTCGGAGTGCAAATCTTTATATCGCCATGGAATCAATTTCTAAATCATGAGGGAAATGCGTCTAATAAAATTACAGGCTTGCTGAACGAATTAATTTTACAATCCTCTGTCAATCTGAGTATACTTTTTTCGAATATGGATATTCCATTAAAAACATTGAAAAGCATGCGGATCCTGATCTTACTGTCCCTACCTGATGAGTGCAAACAGCACGGAACCGGTCTTGGGGTGTTTTATGACGGAAGAGCATGCAAATGAATATTCTGTTTACCTATAATTATGAATCTATCTGTAGCGCAGTTATAATGTTTATATTTTTATTCACATACTCGGAATATGGAGAGGAAAATTGTTTACAAGTAATTGTTCAGAAAATAACAATTTACCCAGTTCGTTTGCTACATGAAGAAAAAGAAATTATTGGTAGTTTTAATAGCAAATTCATGTATTTTTTGTAGATGACTTCAAATGTTCGCAGTGAAAAATAACAATCCTCTCAAGACAGAATATGGGTATTCCATTAGAAAAATTTGAAAATCTATTTACCTATAATTGTGAATCTATTTCTTGTGCAGTTATAATATAAACATTTTTATTCAGATACTCAAATTATGAAGAGGAAAATCAAATACAAGTAATGTTTGAGAAATGAACAATTTACCCGGTTTGTATGCTACATGAAGAAAAACAAATTATTGTTTGTATATTATCAAATTCATGTATTTTTTGCAGATGATTTTAAATATTCGCAGCGAAAAATATAAAATCATTTCATGACAGAAATAATGAACTTTGACCTATTCTAAAAAAAAAAAAAAGCCAACAAGCTGACTAAACATAACTATATATATATATATATATCTATATAGGATATATCTATCATATATAGATATATATTTATAGCTACTTGTGGGCATGACTCGTTCAAGTTCATAGTTCTGTCATGCAATGATTTTATAGTTTTCGCTGCGAATTATAGAGAATCAATATATATATATATATAAAATATATATATATATATATATATATATATCATATATAGATATATCTGGGACAACGTATTGGGCTTCAAAACAGGTAATTTGTTTTGGTCCGGATTGAATTGACAGAATCCCAACATAGTTTAGCACAATTTGTGAGATCAGTATCGTCAATAGTTAGTGAACGTAATTGCTATTACTAAACAAGATCTCCATTGCCTGGAAATATCATCTAGTCAAATTCCCACTGCTAAGCACATTTATTTTGAGACTCTGATTCCTCATTGTAACAATAGAACGTTCCTGCCACTAATATCAAA
>JACCGJ010013497.1:0-12166 GCA_013407085.1 Atriophallophorus winterbourni
CACCCATGTTTATTGCTGTGACGAAGCTTGAACGGGATTTTATCCTTCTACTTTCGATCCAGAAAAAGAAGAACAAGTCAAAGTCAAAGGGTTAACATTATATATTATCCAACACAAAGTATATTGTACAACCGAGTACGCCTATCACTGTGAGCGCTACGGGATAAATTGCTGCTCCAGAATCAAAACGTTTAGTCTTGAATCTATCAACTGCTTGTGATAAGCACCTAACGTCAATGTTGACCGAATGGTGCGACAACACTAATGACTATGAGTAGAATGCAATATCAGTTTTGGGTTTTCATGCTGCAATCATTCAAACAGTGGCGTTAGCTACCGAACATACACGCCTTCCAAACAATCTGTGCTTTCGTTACGACTTGATTGACTATCGCCTGTGGTAATGATAGTTCTATTGCTCTAACGCAGTGTAATTTGTCCTTGAAAAGCTCGGCGCTATTCGGAAGGTAAGTAATAGCCAATCCCCTCTGGTATGAGCTCAATCGTTCGTCGGATAATCAGTACTCCGAATGCTCCTCGTGCAATTGGCCCATATAGGTAAACTACTGATCCATGATGTAATTATTAAAATAGCCAGGCCGTGGCAATTGGTGATACTTTATACATTTCTGGGCAACTCGGTCTAGATCCCAAAACCATGGAGCTGGTTTCTCCGGATGTTGGTCCACAGTCACACCAGGTGTTCAAAAATTTAGCTGCCATTTTGGAAGCTGCAGGTGTGGGCATAAAAAACGTCGTCAAAACCACTGTTTTGCTTGCTGACATGAGTGATTTCGCTGAAGTCAATTCCATTTATGAAAAATGTAATTAATGCGTATGCATAACTAATAATCAGATTTTTCTCAACCATTTCCAGCAAGAGCTGCATTCCAAGTCGCATGTCTCCCAAAGGTAATTTTTATGTTTCTTTCAATTTCAGTCTGCAAAAGTTGAAGTTGAAGCAATTGCCACTCTTGGGACAATCAAAGATATTTAACTTTGCTAGAATCTAATATAAAATAAAATTGTTAGTCGAAAATATCCGGTCCTTTAATTTCTTCGTTCAGTTTCTGGGATGGACAGGAAATCGGATGCTAGCCGTCGTTGGCGCATGTTATCGGATACACTTAAAGGCTCACCTCCAGTCTCTACCGATTGGAACGAAAGAATTTTGCATGCACTTTTCAGTACATGTATTATGAATAATGACGATGATTCGCCTGTAAGTATTTAATTCAATGTCAATACATTAAGGTGATTTATCATTGACGTAGTGTTTAGGCTTTAAACTTCTCTCATGCAGATGAATCTCTTACCTTATTTAGCGTGAGTGAGTGTTTCACAAAATCTACTGAACCGTACGTGGCTGTTATTCTTTAGAACCACTCAGGTTGAAGCGCCAAATTTGCAAAGTGCTAGTCGCAATGAATTTAACTTATGCAAGCGAACAGTACATTATTGTAGCTCTGAATATTTATTAGAGGAATTTTTCGTAAGAGCAATTTCCTATCTGCGTTAGCACAAGAAACATATATTTCCCCAAAGTTAACCGATTGGCCTACAGTAAAGTATGTATGAAAGCACAATCCTGATCCAGGCAAAGTTCAGCACATTAAGAGACTGCACGTGGGCTAAGATACTGTCAGGGTGCTCAGACCTAGACAAATGTAAGAAAGGAGAAATGGCAGTGAGACTCCAGCATGTTTCCGCATGCGGTTCACTATGGTCGACAGATCGATTTAGCACGATGTCAGCTGCACAGCACACAACAACTTCACGATTTCACATCAGTGTACTTTACTGTATCTCTACAGTAAAGTAAGATTGATGAATTTATTGAAAACTTGTTAACTGACTGGGTGCCATTCATATATTGACACGTGGTTCGTAATACTGTCCGTGGATCTTTTGACTAACCAGTTCGAATCGTGGAAAGCCAACTCGAAAACGGCCGTTAGTATCGAATGTGATTCTGTGCAGTGATAATGTAAGTGGTTCATATGACGTATATAGTCCTTCGAAATCTAGACGCAATCGTTCGATGCGTCGGCTGGGTAGAGGCAAGTTTGTAAAACCAACGTTTAACCGCACACCGCATTGAAAAATAGCGGTTATACTGGAAATTTTCTTTACGGGGAAAGGTTGGTGGCGCGTTTTTGCGTATTTATTGTTTCGTATCTGTTTGACATGAATGAACCGGAGAATTCAAGTAAAAAAAGATTACAAATTTGGCTAAGATACGTATCTTTTCCGACTGATTTGCCCAATAGGTTGATAGTTAGACTAAGCCTTCGATATTTGAACATCAACTGACACAGATCCCGTTTTGAGACAGAACCTTGGTCATCCAAAATAAGTGTTTTCTTTCATAAAATGTTTTCGTTTCTCAAGATCGACTACGTATGCTCTGGCACTAAAGCGGGGCAACTTGCCCAGCAGCATGTGGATTATCAGAGCAGTCTAATAAAAGGTCAGCTAAATCGGGATTAATACCTTTACAGAAAACGGAGAAATTAGCGGGGTGCAATGCGAATATTTCACATCGGGAGACGTATGTAGGATCGCGAAGTGAGCAAAAGTAATGCAGAAAGATAGATCAACGTCTCGCTTCATATTGATTTAACCGTTATGTAATCTATATTTCTAATAGCCAACTTATCGCAGACCTATAATTTAATGCAGATTTACCTTAAATTTATTTTCCACAAAGCACCATAAGGGCACATATGTATATCGAATGACATTCTTGAAACCAGGGCTAAACACTTTAATCCGTGTATCAGCTTCCATATTTGCCACGGGTCATTATGTAGACCACGAAAATTTTGAAGTGCCCGAGTGTGGCATGACACTACAATGAACGTCTTTATGCCGAAACAGTTAACAAGACCCAGTTGGACGTCAGTCAATATTTTACCCCATTAAAAATCTGGCACTCAGTACGTTGGCACGTAAAATTCGCAGGTGCGGAAGTTATAACAAGTCATTTAAAAAACATTAGTCTTTCCATTGCTAAATTGTTCTAACCGGGTTGCATCTGAATGGCATGGAAATGTATGTAGTTGTTAGATTCACATGATATAGGACTATGTGTTATAATTTTCGCAGCTTGGTCCCATGTGATATTTACTGAACTTTACGAAGGAAAGGCATGAAAGGATACATCGGTCAGAAATGACTCGTTACGACATCCAATTACAGGTCGTCTCTATTACTACAGAAAACTTTGCTTATTCCGAGTATTTTTCCCGTGGGTGAATGGCGTTATTCACTTGATGTTAGGTATCGGGAGATGGAAGCAGAGGATTTAGGTTTAGGTAAACTGACAGTATCATAGCCCATGCGCAGTATATGAATGGATCAGCCTTTGATTTCATACCTACATAGATCATAGGAAGTTAGTTATCACTGAATGGACAGATAAATGGTATACTTGTATGTGAGATTTGACAAATGTATGAATAGCATATGTGGAAAATGGATAAGTGTTGGTATGTGCAACCGGTTAAATCGAATCTTAAGAATGGCGTGATAAGAACAAAATACAAGCACAAAATATCGTAATTGGATCTTCATGTTCTCGAGTGAAGGTAGTTTCGTCAAGCGAAAAAATTCCAGATCAAATTTCGACCACCTTGAAGCTTTATATTGAATGAATCAACAGCAAAACAGCTAGGTTGTTACTGTCTTCTTCGTAGCATTATCATCATTATCCTGAATAATTTTGCTGTTATAGCTTCGTTCGTTGGAAGCATAGAATGTCTTTGGTTACTCCGAAAGCAACGAGGCAGAAATGCTTGCCAGTAGCATCAATAATTGTGTGTGGTTTCTGTTGATTTTGGTTGATTATTTTTGTGGGAAATCCTAAGGCTGTAGTCAGGCAGTGCCACAGATTCAGAAACTTCGATTCGCGAAGAAATGTTTATGCGTTTCATGCCGTAGCTTGAGGCAAACCGGTATACAGAAAGTTGAGATTCGCGACCGCCGTGTACTTCATGTATTTTCCACATGCAAATTATGCGAAACAATTAATTCAATTTGATCAATAGCGTGAACGGAGGTGAAATTCTGCCTTACTTCGGCACTGCTGTGTAATATGTACGGCTGTGCAATCGTGCAATACGTATGTGTTGTGCGGCTAACATCGTGCTAAAATGGTTGGCCACAGGTAATGAGCTGCATGCTGAAACACGCTGGAGTCTCACTACGATATCAATTATATATTTTTTCTCGTATGTATCTAGTCCGGGGCAGCATGACAGTATTTTCGCCCACGTGTAGTCTCTGACTGTGCGGCACTGCCTAGATTAGGCTTGTGCTTTCATACCATACTGCTAAATTGATTTACCAAAAGTATTAAGCTGCATGCGAAAACACACTGAAGTGTCACTACCATTTCCTCATCTTATATCTATCTAGGCCCGGGAACCTGATAGTATCAGAGCCCACGCGCAGTCGTAAACTTTGCTGCACTTTGCCAAGATCCAGTCTTGTGTTTACATACATACACGCATGCGTACAACAATAGCTTCTACCAATAAAATGTGTTTGTCGTACTAGACTCACAACGACGATCAATTTAGTATTCGTTATTACACCGTGATATTGCAGGGGTGGAGGCAAAGAATTACGTCAAATCAATCGAAGCCAAACTGCATACCCTGTTCCGACGCTCACACAGGCTTCAGGACACTTGATGTGACATTAACGACGTTCTCTCCAACGTTTGGCATCCACTCGACCTTTGCATCCTGATTCGTAACTGAGATCAACCTATCCAACGCTAATTGTGTTCACCAACGAATCCCACAACACAAGTGAGAGCCAATCGGTCAAATACGTTTATAATGCACCTGATAGAGATAAGAGCAAGCAACCACAACACGGACCTGAAACATGTCTGTCCTGGTTGGGACTTCGATTTGATTTGTCATTTGACCGACCTGGGCGAATTGCATATCGTTCGATAGCGGCTGACGTTGTCCATCTTCTCACGTTTCCGAAGATATCGTCGCTTGAACACGAATTATTACGGGTTTGCCGGAGGGTGGTGCTTACCAATATTCGCCAATGCACTTCACACCACCACAATGTGACACGTACCCCACTCCGTCGGTTCGTTTCTGCTACCTTAATTACAATGTTATCCACTGATTTAACTCTTGACGCCTTGCAATTGTCGCCAAGCTGGGCACGGGTGTGCAATCGTGCAGTATTTATGTGCTGTGCGGCCGACACCGTGCTAAATTGATTGGCCACCGGTAGTGAGCTGCATGCTGAACACACTGGAGTCTCACTACCGTTTATATTTTCCTTTCATATATCTGTCTAGGCCTGGGCAACCTGACAGTATCTTAGCGCATGTGCAGTCCTTGAATGTGCGGCACTTTGCCTGGACCAGTTTTGTGCTTTCATACACATACCGCATTTTACACAAGTTAGCCTAAAATTACTAGAAGAATTCTATAATCATTATCATTGAGTACTGATTTTACTAGATACCGAGTCTTGCCTAATTGAATATAAAGCACTCAGTTCGTTACATATTTTCAATCGCGTATTCGTTTTAATGGTTTCTTATAAATTTCTTAGTCATCTCCACGTACAACAAAACTGTTTACTGATTCTCATCCATATTTGAAGTTCTGCCCTAAATAATTTTTTTGCGGATCAAATGACGACAAATAAAGAAGCCGATTTACAACAATTCATGCACTAAGATTTATAATTATTGGTAAGAAAGCACAAGCCTGATCCAGGCAAAGTGCCGCACAGTCAGAGACTGCCCCTCATATCCGTCCAGGCCTGGGCAACCTGACAGTATATTAGCCCACGTGCAGTCTCTGACTGTGCGGCACTTTGCCTGGATCGGGCTTGTGCTTTCATACCTTTATAATTATCACTTACTCAAAGGATCTTTGTTACATTTTACAGGAGGCCGGCGAACACGAAGAATGTTGGATCAAACTCACTCCAAACAACCCGGAGACTTTTATCAACCACAGCCTAGAACAAAAAGCTCCGGCAGGAAAAAGCTTGCATTTGAAGATATCCAAAGGTCTACATCAAGTGGACTTTCGCCACAGACTGAAACTCATGTCAGGTTTCGATAACACCGGGAACGTTCATCTTTGGGCCAGCGAAGTAATATTGGCACATGCACTGTTCTACCCGAATCTGTACCCTGGAATTCAACAAGTGTTGCGCTCGCTTCCTACACCGATTCATTTCATGTGTGAATTAGGAGCCGGAAAGACAGGTGTTGCTGGATTAAGTGCCATGTACTCTGACTACCTTTGTGTAGACAGGGTTCTTCTGACGGACGGGAATGATGCATGCGTAGATTCACTGAAATGTATCGTTGCTTTTAATAAACATTTCTTGCACAACAGAGGCGATCACGATCGAGTAAGCGCACTGAAACTTGTGTGGCCAGAAGAGGTGAGGATAAGTCATTAATCAATCATCGCTGTTAATAGTACAGCCATTAAATTTCATTTTTCCCAGTTTTCTGCATTAAGTATGCAGAGGTTTTTCATTTGGTGAATACTACACAAAGCCCGAATCTTGTCACCAGCGAAAATGTAAGGAAGCTAAGAAACACGATGTGTCAATAGAGTTGTAGGAATGAGGAAAACACCCTTAGAACACAAAAGTACCGTATCCGCCGTTGCATTTACCACAAGCTGCCATTGTAGCTCCACAGACAACGATGTATGAAGACACAAGCCTGTTTCAGGCAAAGTGCCGCACAGTCGCAGACTCCACTGTTAGGTTGCCCAAGCCTAGATAGATATGAGAAAGGAAATAAAAATGACAGTGAGAATCCAGCGTGTTTCAGCATGCAGCTCATTATCGGTCGGCAATCAATTTAGCACGGTGTTAGCCGCACGCTACAGAAGTACTGTACGATTGCCCATCCGTGCGACAACAATTAGTCATAGCACTGCACATAGAAATTCGGTTTATTTTTCGCTGCACCTGCAGATACGTTGATGAATTATTTCACCTTTTCAAATGCAGCCTGCTGAATTGAACTTGCAAGAACACGGGCTAGTCCACACCTTCCAGTTCATTGTCGCTGCAGACTGTTTATTCCTCTCTCAATTTCACCGTGGATTTCTCGCCCTGATCGATGCGCTTCTGAGCGAAGACCCGGGCTCAACATGCATCATTCTGGCACCCAAACGGGGAACTAGCCTTCAACAATTCACGAACCTTGTTCACCAAAGTCCTAATTGGTCGTTAACGGTGCTTGCAACAGAAGAATTCATTTCTGCTCCACTTCTCATCCGGATCCGTTCAGTTTTAGATGGGTGTCCCGCGGACCGCATAGCCGATTCAATACTGGGTGAAATGGTTGTGCTCAGAAGGAATATTGAATGAACGGAACATTATGCATTCGTTCTGTGTATAATGTGTACATAATTATTGAAAATAAAACTTAAGCTTAATTTTGACTTTTCGATGTGGGTTTGACTGCTGTGGTTTTGAAGTTACAGTTGATAAGCTCGGTTGTAGTTCCCATATAAATAACTCACTCGTAGCTTCCAGAATCAGTGGAACTCACTTATCGTTTTAAAACTAGGCGACAACTGGAATTAATGAACAACCATCGTTGCGATTGCACCCGCTGGATAGTCTGCTAGACTGTTTTCCTGTTTTACATTTTACACCTGCCACCGGTAATGCGCTGTCTGTAGAAACAAGCTGGAGTTTTACTACCACCGTCCTGTATGCGATTCTCAGGGTAACTTAACAGTTCACTTGCATGCCTTGACTGCCAGGCACGTTTGTATGTATGAAAGCACAAGCCTGATCCAGGAATAGTGCCGCACAGTCAGAGACTGCACTTGGGCTAAGATATTGTCATGTTGCCCAGGCCTAGACAGATATATGAAAGGAAAATATAAACGTTTGTGGTTTCATACAAATTAGTATTAAGCAAATTTTCTTGAATGTGCAACCGCTTTGGGGAACGAACCATGTTTTAGCCACAACATACTCAGGTCGCTGCATAAAAGCTTAAATAGTATCACCATTTTTTCTGAAACAGAATAATTTACCAATGTATTGTGGTGCTCACATCCCCATCCCTTACACACCACTACCGGTTTCTGGCTGTTTGTTGTCATCAGGCGGAGACAGTAAGATCAGGTTCAGTGAGCATTGAGGATAATTTACCATTTCACATTGTTTTTCATTCGAACTTATTGAATGAACCATAATCAAGAGTCATTTATATTTCAGTTTCCTTAATCATTATGACCCAAGTTTCTCCCCTAATCACGGACATGGGCTGGGGATCAGTGACAGTACAAACGGTGGACAAAGACGGTGTCATCAACGAGCAAGGCAAAGCCGTGTATCGGGACGCTAAGCTTTGGCCCGGAGGTAGTTGTGCTTGGGATTGGAGAGAGACAGGGACGGGACATTGGCCGGGTGTGCAACCTGCGGATGTCGACCAGCTAATTTCGTTCAACCCAGATGTGATTGTACTTAGTCGTGGTGTGCTACGCGTGTTACAAGTGCCCGAGTCAACACTGCATTACATAAAAGAGAAATTACCCAGTGTTCAGCTGATCGTCGAACCTAGTAAACAAGCCAGAATGACCTACAACCAAAAGGCCAAAGAGGGCGTCCGGGTGGCTGCGTTGATACACAGCACGTGTTAGACTTGTTCAAACTTCAGCGTGCTGTATTGTCATGTTATCATTCACTTTCCCTACATGATTTCCTGTTCTTTCTCATATGATTTTTTTCATTTAAATGATTGTACACACTACGAACCATCTTTTGTTTATGGTGATTCACCGGGATCATCAATGCTATTAAACCTGGCAGTGCCACTCAGAAAAAGCACTACAGACAATAACGAATGTCACTTTTTTGGAGCGAAGCAAATTTTCGAAGTGCCCTAACTGACCTTCGCAATGGCGAATGGTATCAAAGCGAATATCCGAAGTGCACTTCGCAATGGCGAAGCGAATATTCGCTTCGCTTTAAATCCCAAAGCGAAGTATTCGTTATTGTCTGAAGCACTATCGCACGTTAACAGGTAGCTCCACAAGTATCCTGTCGTTTTCTCACAGTCACTATCGACCAGCAATGAGATTTCCACGTCTAGCCCGTTGAGTCTCATCACGCGCATGGTGAACTAGGATTGAGCTCATTGTGTGGCAGGAGTTGAAACCGGATGTTGCGGATTTAAACCACTTATCACAGTTCTCCATAAGAGCTCTTTCTCCTGTACGGATGACCGCACCAAATTAGATCCTCGTGAGTAAGTCATGCACGAAAAGCAAAAACATCGCGTATAATTGTAAATCTTCAACAACTATACGAGGGCTCGTGCCGAAAATTTCGTCGCATGAAGTACGAGGCACGATTGGGGCTTTTAAGTATCCTGTTTATGAAAAATGTAACACCGTTGTGTGAATTTACATCACCATACTCTGTTGTCGTTGCAATTCAGGAGGAAAGTTCTCTCCCCGTGATAAACAGTACTCGGTCGATCCGTGGCGTTTAGGCAGTCTAGCTTCAGCAGACGATAATCATCATCATCATGAAGCACAAGTCTGTGGAGCCAGACAAAGTGCCAAGCAATATGAAGCAGGAAAAGCAGATAAGCAAGCGCGCAAAAAGCAGTTTGTTTTTGTAGTTTCACTGCATAGATTTTTTAATAAAATAATACCTGATAAAAAATTATGATACACAATAAAATACACTAGCGCCGCTGACTTCGGTTTGCAGTCATATCTCGTAAGGTTTCCAACCAACTATTAGGTGAAGATTTTGGACCCCACTCAGGCAAACGAGTACGCCCAGCTGAGCCTAGCGCTACGGTGAGTTTCTTCATCCCAACGCGCTACGTCATGGACTGGCCACCCGATCGTTCCTCCCAGCTTCTGCCAGGCTCTGCGAATAAGGCGCGGTACGGTAAATGGTGAGGAGGCAGCAGACGATAAAGATGGTAGTGAGACTCCAGCGTGTTTCAGCATGCAGCTCACTATCGGTGGCCAATAATTTACCACGGTGTTAGCCGCGCATATAGCTAATCAAAAGGTCTACTCACGTTGAATTTTTGCGCACATTTACCCATAGAAGCATTTGCAAACCGTGACTTACGCTAGTGTCACAATCCGTGTGATAGCAAACCCGCTGTAGTCTAACGTGACATACATACTTTTGGTTCAAGAGCATCTGAATGATGACAAACGCTTGACTAGCCGCGATTAAGCTCGGATTATCTCCACACACATGCTCAAATAACAAGCTTGTTTATGCGTCTGAGAAAAATAAATGTGTGCGTAAACCATGTCGGTCCGTCAAAAAACCAGTTTTTCAAACCGATTTCGAGAATTGAACGCAACGCTGCAAATCAAAATTATATATACACAGATATATACAGTGACATGTTCAAGTGTTAAATCCACGGAACGACTTCCAAATCCGACCAATTAGGACCCACTCGCAATTTGACGGGAAGCGGTACGGTCAAGTTGAGATCTCGGCCAACGTCGGCCATACTGCGTCTGATCAACGCACCAATCTCAGGAGCTGCGGAAGCCGGGTGAACCTGCAATAGATTAGCAGGGGAAGATGTGAGGTATCTGTTGCACTATGTTCAAGGCAGGCTGCTGCCGAATCATGTCCTAATGGAGCTTGGAGGTTGTAAAAGTAAACATTGCCATACATTTCATTCAGCTAGGTTGCCATGGTGATAATATTGAAACCTTGTTATTTTTAAGTACGAGGGTCACGGTGCTTCATCTCGTTAAATTAAGATTGATCTAACGCTACATCAGTGTTTGCACCCATAATTATGCCACTGTAATAATCAATATTGTGCCGTGTGACAATGGCACAAGCCAAATCCAGGCAAAGTGCCGCACAGTCATAGATAGCACGTGGCATGAGATACAGTTAGGCTGCCCAGGCCAAATAGCGAAAATAAAAACAGCAGTGTGTCTCCAAAGTGTTTCCACATGCAGCTCACTACCAAATCAATTTTGCACGGTGTTCACTGCATAGCACAGTATTCAGTAGTCGAGTGGATAAGGAACAGGAACGATAGTCGACACGGAAGCTCTCTCACTGTCTTCAAGCTGGATGCGTTGTGTTTGTTGACCTCCTTCGGTCGATATCGACCATGGATGTACATCGCTTCATGCTCCACAGCTTTTAGAATGACTAAACAATCGAAGCTGGGTGCGTAGTAAACGCGGAATTTCATGGTTTACAAATGCAAGAAACGCGATTTCGCAAGCGATCTCTCATTGTGGACAGTGTGCACAAAACGTGACGTTGAACATCAACAGATTCCGCAGTTCACACTCTGTTGCGCGGCAGTTTGCTGTAATGCAAAGTTGCACTGCCATTCAGCTTGCGAATATGATAGAACGCGATAAAAATAACAGTGCAGTCCACCGGTTGATACGCCACATAGCGACCAACGATTAATCCCTATCGAACCCGTGTAACAACAAAATAACGGTAAAACAAAGTTGATGTCTGGAGCCATCGTTCAATGGAATTAGCACGACCACACAAGTGGATGATTTGCGTGTTTACGCAGTAAATCGCACGGCGTGAACAAAACCAATACAAAGTATTCGTCACTGCAAGTTTTCCATAACACGACTAAAGACCGGTTTCGTGCTGTTTGCACTCACCAGGTAGGGGTAGCGCGACAAGAATCCGTATGCACCGAAACAGTAGTGTGCAGTATAAAAGATCATTTGCATGCATCTCCACCCCACGACCGGTTTCGTGCTGTTTGCACTCATCAGTAGGTAGGGACAGTAGGATCAGGATCCGCATGCGATTGAAACAGTGGAAGAATGGTAAACAAGTTGCGCGTGTATGCCATTGTTGGGTAAGGCTGGTACGACCAACCCCATGAACCCCCACTCATGTAGACTGGGTTTAAAATCCATGACTATAAATATAAAAGCTTATTTGCATGCATCTCCATCACACACACACCACGACAGGTTTCGTACGGTGTTTTATTAATCTTGTACGCTGTTAGGTGAAGTGGCGAGTCAAGCTTTTTATGATGTTGGAGGCATTTGATTCTAGTGTTTAATCTTGTCCGTTGTCAAGCGAAGTGACGAGGAAAGCTTGCATTGTTGCGTGACAGTGAAAACCACAAGAAGCCATC
>JACCGJ010013503.1:0-45818 GCA_013407085.1 Atriophallophorus winterbourni
GAGAGACAGGTCACCCCAACAACAGCCAGTTTGCTTGTCAAGATCTTCACCTGCTTAAGCTAAGTCAGAGTCATCAGAAAACGTTTATAAATCATCATCATTATCATGAAGCACAAGTCTGGAGCCAGACAAAGTGCCAAGCCAGACAAAGTGCAAAATCATACTAAACAAGCGTCCATCTGTAGTGAGTTTTGCATTCTCTTCGTTCAATACAAGTTGCGTAACAGTTGTTCGATTATGGGAAAGGGAGCCCAAGCCATTACTTGCCATGACCGACCGAGACATTCGAATTTTCAACTATTTTTTTTCTTTAATAGAAGGGAAGCATGAAAAGCAATACGTTACTCATTTCTAAAGGTTTCGGCGATTGAGCAGGAATCACTCTGACTATATTCGAACACCATGGTTAGTTGGGCTCACCCTATTTAAAAATATCGTAAATGTAAACTTCGTCGTCATAACATACTTTCATAGGCCTGTATTGATACCAACAGAACATTAGATCTGCGTCATAATCGCAGAACAGTTGCAGCTAGCGAAGGGATGTGATAAATTATTAACCGTACTTAAGATAGAGGTCCAAAGTTTACGAGAAATATGCTGACGGGAAGAAACGAGTTAAAGTGCATATGCCCAGAACCAAAAAGTTGTAGTCTGCAGCCTTACCACACCATATGGTAACAATGTCACAGACGGCAAACGAAAAAGTGAAAATGATGATGGTGTAAGGTGTTCCCGAATGTGACTGCCTACACAGAACACGTAATGTACAGCAAAACTACTACATACCTGACCGTACGTATAATAGAGCAGTGAAAGTATTGAATTCGAAATAGAAATCATATCAATAACAAAGATATTATAGTTGACGACCGAGAAATTAAACTAAAAGTAAACGGCATTCCTTATATTTAAGAAACTGAGATCTCACAGGACTTCTCTTTCAGAACGTGATAAGAGCTTCCACCGTCCTAACGAAAGATTGAGAAAACTCTAAACGTTGATTCAGTAAACATATATAAATATAGAAAATAAGCTTTTTACAACTCAAAGTTACGTATCTGTATGGAAGAAATAGTTCTGATAGACGAGGGTGAATGTACAACGGGAACATTGATAAAAAACGTAACTGTTAAACAACAGCATCAAAAACTAGTACTTGTAGGTTATGGAAAATGTTAGACAGGGATTGATGGGGGACGGCCATTAGGTACATGATTTTGAGACGAACTCACTTCATTTATTTGAAGAGCATCCAAATGCTTGGCGCATGCATCGAGCGTCGACACATCTAAGTTGGTGTCCCTAACAGTTGAACCTGGAGATTGCTCTGATTCCCCAATATCGTACGGCGATGCTTCGTCACATTGACTACCGGACATCAATTTCGTATTTGCTGTGCAATGGTTTTTGTTTATAGTTGATCTTGGCTTTCTCAAAGAAACCTGAAGCCTTTTACCATCATAAACAAAACCGTTCATGGAATTTATGGCCAATTGAGCACAATGCATCGAATTGAAATTTACAAAACCGAAGTTGCGAGTGAAATTAGTTTTTGGATCCCGGGGTATGGAGACATTAACCACATTACCAAAACGACTGAAAAGTTCAGATAACCGACGCTCGCTCATAAGATTTCCAATGTTATAAACGTAAACAGAAGCAAGATTCGTTTTGTCATTTTTTAATTTTCGAACGGAAGTTTCATCTGCAAGTAGGCCGGATAAAAACCCACGCATTGCGGTAGAATTTTGATATCCGTTGTTGTTGAAGTTATTTGGAATACCGGTCAACACAGGAAAACCATGAACCGCGTTTGTGATACCATCTACCTGAGGCCCATAAAGTAAACCATAAGGGGATTGAGTGTTTGGTTGAAAACCTTGCCAATAAGCCGGAAACATCGGATTTGATGGCAAAACATATTGGGGAAAATACGCTGGAGTTATCTGAAAAGGTTGTACAGCAACGGACTCTGTCGAATAATCTGGTATCCATGTAGGAGCTGACGGGTTGGGCGAGGACTGCAAACCAAACTGAGTGCTCAAGGAATTTGGGTTCGTAATACCATAAGATTCTGGAAAATATTGCTGCCCCAAACCACAGTTGATAGTTGCTAGATTGGGTATAACACCATGAAAATTTTCGATAAGATTATTTGAGCTTGAAGAAACTTGCGAATTATTAGAATGATCAGATTTGCCTTGCGTTGTAGCCGGCTGCCTATATGGTGGTGTAGCGAATTTAATAGCCAATGGCTGCCCATCAGAAGATCCAGGCCAGGGAACACCATCGAGGTTTCTTTTGGCAGCTTCTGCCTCTATTCTATTGTCGAAAAGAACGTAAGCACTACCCCTGGAAGCATTCGTTTCACGGTCACGCAATATGCGACACTGCAGGACGGTACCGAAACGCGAAAACTTCTCAGCTATTTCTTCATCCGTAACAGACAAAGGAAAGTTTTTCACGTACAAATTTGAGCTTTGATACAGTCTTCCTTGCAGTTTAGCCAAAGATACCTTCAAAATTTTATCCCCAATTCTATATCCATTAAATCGTTCAATAGCCCGGTGTGCAGATTCGGCATCTTCATATTCACAGAATCCAAAGCCAAAACTAGATCCACTATTGTGGTCTCGTATAATTTTGCAGGTCTTGATAGCTCCAACTGTTGCAAAAAGAATTGATAAGTCCATGTCAGATAGGTTTCTTGGGATATAGTTTATAATCAGATTGCGATCGTGATAAACAACCATGATTTTCTGCAGGAATTTAGTGTTTATTTGCGAGAAATCATTTTAAACATAAAAGCCGATTACGACTACGACTATTTTAACAAGCAGCAATAAAACGTGTTCACGGACGTGGCGCCAATCAAATAACCGCTTTTTCGATTATAGACGCACGTATGAGTTCATGAATCATGCAAAACATTCATAGCAATAATTAATTGAAGAGACTACTGAGTTGTTATTAGGTTTTTTATAATTCGAGATACCACAAACATTATCCGTGTTATTTAACTAAATGTTTTTAAATGCAAACTCATTTGTCTCTAAATCACGTATGATGTTCCATGTTTCCAAAAACGTCACGATTCACGTGTACAAGAACACACCGCCACCGATAATTCTATGTTATCGACGCAGTAAGATTTCATTTTATTGAGCTTTCAGCATTTCTTTTGGTGAGAAGCTGTAAAGAACCTCCCAACACTGCCAATATTTTTTTCACTTTGTCCTATGCAACTCATCGACTATTGCGACGCTGAGAGGTTATCCGGTCTGGCTTCATGGGGCGCACCTGCTGCTTAAAAGAAAATGCGACTACTTTCGCCGACTGATTGAGATATCAGCTATAGAAGAAACACGAATTAAGACAAAAACTTTATAGAATACAGATAATTTTTTCTCATTTTTTCTACAAATTAATTACATGTTTAAATATCGGTGAACGCTATTTCAAGTGGTATAACACTTGTATATTGCTATTTTCAATTTTTTAGGTCGATTATTGCTTAATAATACACATATCTTTTCTCGCGCTTTTCTCGTTCTACCATGCTTGCAACGGTTGTTTGTGCATTTGCGTTTCTTTCGTATATTAGCGGTCAACTGCTCCATATTTCATCCCGTCTCGGAAGTATTGAATCAATTGAAATCCTGGTGGTGTTCTGAATCGGAATTATGATTTCACTTGAATTCTATCAAAAGACACAGTTTGAGAACCCTGGATATTTATCCTAATTTGAGTTTACTCAAATTTAGTGTCATATGCACTACAGTGGTCTGAAATAGCAATGAAGGAGAGTATTCATGAAATAACTTTCCCTAGTTGCGAGCCAGACCCAGCTTGGATTTGGTGATGGAACGGCGGGTTATGAAGGCCTTTTCTGGAGTCTAGCAGGCATTGCTGCTTAGAAAATGTATGCAAGTGTACGCAATTGTCCTGTTTGGGGCATTGAGTGAAGAAGTACTTAATTCGGACGCAGCCCAACCCTTTTCATGTTATTACAGGTCTTAATTAAGTCATCTCTTTAACTACGGTGCCTAATGGTGAACAAATTTCAAGTCATCAGGCGTGTTGAGTAAACTTCTTCTCACTGATCCTCAATCCTGTAAGCTGTCAGGAGCATATCGGGTTTTCATATCGTAATCACTGATTTCAGACGGGAATATAACTTATGCGCACCCTGAGCCAAAACGGCACATTGTTCATCACAATTGAAGTCAACACTAACCGGTGCTCCCAAATCCCGAACACATGGCACGGGGTTTACGCTAATGAAATTATCCGACACCGGAAACGGAAATTATCTGCAAGTGCAAACAAGTGTTAGCACTTATAGAGGTTCGTGCAAGGTTTTACTAGTATGACCAGTTCATTGCCCGCTCAAGGACATGCATCGGTGTATCTCCCTCCCTAGTCGGAATGATCTTAACATCATAAGCGGAAAATAGGCCTGAGCACTTCAAGCTTGGTCATCTAGTGAAATGAAGTGTGTGGAACACGGAGTACCGAATCTCGAAGTACCCCAATGATCACATCTGTTTGGTCATACAAGGCATAACCATGCTCGTTTGCTGCGGACTTGATCGCTCGGATGCAGATATTCAGGGGATCAAACGTTTTGTTTAGGTCTAGATGGAGGGCTTTTATTGAATTCATTTATTTAATTTTCGGTGCCAATAATGAGAAAAATAAGAAGGTTGGTCAGACATGATCTATCTTGAAAGAAATACGTGCTGAGTTATATTTAGTAGAGGATGCTGAAAAAGATTCTGTCAGATTTTGTTACAAGTGCAAACATTAATTTAAAAGCTTGTACAAATGTTTAGTGAGCACTAACGCAACTTTCTTCAGCATAGATAGTGGATGCTATCCAGTCCACAATTTTTGGGACGAAGATAAATTGCTGCGTCATACTTCTCATCTTCATCGGAAAATCTACACATCTAGTGAACGGTTACAAAAACGATGTATCGTAAGAAGCCTGCAAAGTGCGATAAATGAATGTTCGTATCGTTAAATGTTATTGAGAATAGCCAAGAACGCAGTCATCTCAGTTATTGTTCCGTCATCCTTTTTTTCTCTCGTTCGTTCATTCGACTGGGTGTGGCTTTAAAATCTGTGATGGATAATTTTCACATCCTTTGCTGAAAATAATTCAAACTCCGGTTTAAGGAAAGTCTATTGTGTAAAACAAGCTTTCCCAGCTGCCCTGTAGCTGGTACAAGAAACATAAGTAATATCTCTATAACCAATTCCGCTTTCATAGAAGCCTACGAACTGGAAGGTTTTACCAGAGGGACCTCTGGTTTTTCTCCACACTCCAGCTGGTTTTGTTACTTATTTACTTAACCAATAATTCTTTTCGAGTTATCACTTATGTAAAACTCACCAGTGTAATGAAGGACAGATTCAAAAGTCAATAAACCTGACCTTAGTTAACAAGCCGAAGATTGCGCCTTGGTTGAGCAAGAGGTTTATCTGAAACGGAGTATCCTTTTAAAGCTTATCATTACGTGATCGCATATTTCGAACAGTAGTAATTTGTTCAACTATCCGACGATTTCGAGCTGTAACCACGAAACTCAATCAAACATTGAGCAATTTAGACCATGACGAAATTACATGGCATGTAAATGCAACGCATGATTGCGAAGCCACTCGAGAAATTCTTCGGATGTGTCGGTGGCAGCACGTTCATATAATGATTTGTCAATGCCTCTGTGGTTGAAATTACCTAAAATGTGTAAGCTGGAATCTAAGAGGAGCAAACCATCATGCGTCTCAATCAGCCATGTAATCTCTCAGAAAGCTACAATAAGTGTGTCGTGGACACCATAACTCGCAAAAGATGTCATGTATCACATCAAAATATTCGAAACAAAGGTGACGTTTTCACTATTATTGTGTTGTGCAAAACATGCTACAGGAGAAGTGTAACGACATGACATCTAATATACCCAGGTCGATTGTATTTAATGAGGAGAAACTTGTCCGTTATGTTACTTGGCCTGCAAGAATGTGCAGACTATCAGTTGCCTAAATGCAGTATAAACCTGAAATAAAACTGAGCGAAACATACAGAGATTTCCGCCTATTTATAACTTATGATGCAAACATGAGCATTCGATTTTTTGCTTTGCATAGCAGTAAGAACGCGCAGCCAGTTAATAAACCAAATTGTATTCGTACGAACATCAACAACGATATTGACTAGGATATACTTCCACGAACTAACAAGTTCGTTGAAACAATTTGTAACGAAATTTGTCAAAGAGACTTGAGATCCAAAACTTTTATACTGTTTAATATACATGACAGATACATTTAATACGATTTATAAACTACTATCTGTTCCACTTATGGCTTCCCATTAGATTGCGCTTCATTAAAATGCTTCAGGAAAATTAAAACTCTAAAATTTTGTCCAATTTCGGGGGATGTGAGCAACACATCACTTTTGTTGTCCAAACTTATTACAAATTAGTGACAAAAGCTTCGTGTTTTACACCATAAGAATGTTTTGAAATCGATTCCCATATTTATTTATTCTCCAATGGTTTTATTACTCATGATCTTACACCAATGCATCGGAGATTCAGGTTCAATAAAGGCAACTTTACTGATCACGTTTCCAATGAATCTTTTAGCAGTGGAAAAGAAAGGATGGAATTCGATGAGGTGCCACAAGAGCTAAATGCACATCCAACCTCACTTTCTTCAATCAATCAATCAACAGAACTCAGTGAGCCACTCAAGGTTATAACATCTTTTAAGTCAAGGAATAGTAACATATTACCTAAGCTTCTACAAACTAGCGCCCTATTGCCGGCACTAACTCTTATTATGGATTGTTCACCTATTACCAATAGAAATTACGCTAAATTTAATCGACCTGTAATGTATCACTCTATTAATAATGCATAGTCTAATAGATCAGAACCATTCATGGCAACTCTAACGACTGATTACATATTACTCAAGCAGATTTTTAAATTATTGTAGCCCAACACAAACGTTTATTCAAAAAGCTGGTTCCTCGACACACATTTCCCATATTCGAACCCATTTCCCACAAATCCTTCTACGTTCCCTTACTCAAACATAAAAATTTCCGATCCATCCACGAAAAATTTTAAAATGTACCATCCTACACCAGATGATGATCAATTACACACGTAGCCTTTCTCTGCCCATCGCCCGTCATCTCTTCGATTTATTCTTATTATTGCTCGATCCATACCGTACAAGCAATTAGCTTTCTAACTCCGCTAATATAATTCTAATAACTGAGTTGTGGACAAAATAGGAAAATCAGATTCTGAACTATTGATTCCAAACTATCTTATTTTTAGGAGGCATCGCGTTTTAAAACGTGGAGGTCGATGACTTGTTTATGATAATTCTGACATGCAGGCAGGCATAATTAAGTCATCCAAAATCGATCATATCGAAGATTTCATCTGGCTGGCACTACCAGCTTTTGATCTTTTACTTGGGTGCCTCTACTATCTACCAGCTACGAATGTATTAGCAGTTTAACAGTTCACCGATTGCTTCATGGAATCCTCTCTCCACCCTTCCCGTTATAAATTTATTGCAGGAGATTTTAACATGCCTACACATAACTGAGTAAAAAGTACTGATATAAGTCCTAATTTTTTAATACAATCAAACTTTCAGGTAATACACAGTTTGTTCGTAAACCAACGCGTAAGAACAATATCCTCGACCTTGTCTTCACGCTGAATATCACATCATCTAGCTTAAACGTATCACCATCATTTTTAATGGCGTTCATAATATTATATCGCTCGAAATGAGTTGCAATAATATAATGACTAGCAGTAAGAAATTACCTATAATTAGTCACCTAGACTAGAAAATCTGTGTAAACATCATTAAAAACAAAGATTGAACTGAATTTTTCCTTTCTGATAATTTTAATGTAATCTCAGGAATTTTTCATAATAAAATAGCGAAGTTAAAACAAAAATCCAATGGTAGACATGTTCTTACTTACCATCATGTATTAATAATAACCATTACATCTGTTCTCTTCTGTTTGTGTACGAACAATATAACATTAGCACAAATCCTAAACCCCTCAAATCCCGTGAAAAACAGAAAGCATTATCTAAATTAATCAACGCTAAAACATCAGGAAATTTAAGTAGCGGAGCTACATCATTAAAAAGATGCACCTGGTAATGAATCCACAGTAATAATTAAGACTTGTGCTATTTATGAGGAATTTCTTGTATTTTCTAATGCATCATATAATAACAAATCTTATTTGGAATTAATCACACATCCTTCGTGCGATACGATAGACGCCATTACAATTAAAAATTTTGACATGCGTACAGTTTGTAAGCAAATTGAAATATCTTACAAACAAGACGAAACAGGGTTCTTTCCAGCCTTTTTTCAAAAAGGAATCTGAAGACATTTTCTTATTACAACTTAATCTCTAAAATACATCCATCAAATCAGAAACCTTCCCCTTAGAGTGGAAACATCCAGTTGTTATACCGAGACACAAGTCCGGATCATTACGTACGGCTACCTCTCAGTAATCACACACCATTTCTATCTAGAATATTTGAGATATTCATGCAAGTCACCCTACCATACCTGACACCAAAATATTTCATTCATTTCAAACCAGCACGGATTTCTGAACAGAAAATCTTGCATCACTTGTCAAATAAATTTCTTAATTACGTGAAAAATCACTAGGTTTAATCCTAGGATTCATTGTTGTGTTCATTAATATTACCAAAGCATTTGAGTGGTTCCCGCATAATCTACCCCTACCAAACTTCTCTGGTGAAAGCATTAATCGAAACCTAGTTTCATGCTTCAAATCTTTTCTCACTGGTCGCAACTTCTCTATAGATATAAGAAATTTACCTATCTACAGTGGATTCATACAAGGAAGCGTTTTAGGTCCGCTACACTTCTTGATATTAATAACAATATATTATCTGCCAAAACATATTGCAAGATATTAATGTTTTCAGATGATATAAGTCGACATAGGCCTGCCATATAACAATATTGGCGGATTTATATGCATGTGATTAAGCTATTGATATTCTGGATAACTTTCATTCCATGAAAACATTTGTACACAATATCTTAAACAAAAAAGAATATAGATTCACTTCATAGATTTATCTCTCTACCCCAGGGCAAGCTAGGGCTTTACAAGTTACATACAATGCCTTTATTAGATTACTGCAACATTATATCTGGCAACATAAATCGGACTGATAGAAGGAATCCGACGACCCTTCACATAATCCATTACCTCAATTCGGATAACCATATAAGGAAAGATGTGAGATCCTAGGATTGGAACAATTATGTTTTCGTAGAATACGATAAAATCTTTTATCTGTTTACAGAATATTGATGAAATATAAGATCGGTATCGATTGAAAATTAAATTTCTGGAAATCTGATGTATATAATGTTCGCCATAGAAAAAAATATGTACAAAGAAAATTCACAATTGGGTATGAAGAAATCTCTTCATCTCTAAATATTCTCGTTTATGAAATTTTCTACCTAATAAAACAGGACTGAGCTCATCATTGACTGATTACATAAAGCAGCTCAACTTATTTTTAACGCCGAATAAATTAGCCAAACTATTCAATATGAATATATCTCTCGATAATTTATACATTTACGGCAATAAAGACTTTTAGTTTGCTGCCAATATATTGTAAGAGCCAATTAACTTTATTCTAGAGACTATACTTTCCAGAATTATTGAAGTTCAAGGAAATACACTCTCCCAATTCTTGAAACGATTATAGCAGTTCCGTTTCTTGGGTTCGATTAATTAGATTTCTAATCCGCTTATCCAAATTTGAAGTTACATGCTGAACATCATTCATGAGTAAACAGTGCAATTCGTGCCTACAAAAACTTGTCTTCAGTACCAAGCGTTGTAACCCATATCAAGTCTTACCAAATACGACTCGTTTAGAATTATTGAGTTAAATGACTGTCTATGAATATATCGTTGGACAGGAACATTGTCAACTAAACCAAATGAAATCCTTCGGCGCAGACAAAATTATCTCCGCCATATTTTGCTGGTGTCGAACTGCTTTGACAGCACCTATTACTCTCTTATTCAATCTCAGCCTACATGAAGGAAAAATACCACCGCATTATAAATCCGGGAGAATAACACATATATATTAAGGTGGTTTCCGTTCCTACACAGAAAACTATAGACCGTTAACGCTACTTTCAGTCATCTCTTAATTAATATAACACATTGTGACTGCGCGAAAAAGAGAACATTTTGAAAACCAGAATATTTTGACTGCAGCACCTTCTCTAGAAGAATAGACGTCACAAGTTGAGTTCCGCAAGGCTCGGTGCTTAGACCTCTTCTATTCTTGTTGTACTTGAACGATAGATTGAGGATATTGGATGTAAATTTATACTTTTTGTCGATGATATTGAAATATGAAAAGGTGTCGAGTCTGGTAATGACTGTATGGCAATACGACGGGATCTGTGCACCTAATTTCTTTGGTCCCAGTCAAATGAGTTTCTATTTAACCCTGAGAAATGTAAAATTCTGTAGCTTCGAGAATTTCTGTACCACACATATTAGCTTGGCACGCAAGATCTCGTCTGGACCACCTCAGAAAAAGAACTCGGTATTCAAGCGTCGTTTAACCTTAAGCCTGAACAACATTGCCGGGTAGTGTACAATATAGCCCGCCTTATCATGAGTCTCTTAAAAAGGATATTCAGGGTTTTTCAAGCCCGAAACCTTCCCCCATTTAATTAATATGTATGTCCTGTTGTGGAATATTCCATCCAAGCCTGGGCTCCAAGGCAGAGGAAGGACATTGAACTACTCTACAGGATTTATAATCGTGCGACAAATTAAGTGTTTAATTACATAAATTTGTCTTTCGAATAGTGAATGTTAAAACTAAATCTACATGATTTTACTCAACGACGTATACGGAGTGACCTCCTGTTGGCATTCAAAATCTTGCCCACTGAGAACCATTCCAATAAACACTTGCTAAAGCCTAATGGCCTTACTGGAAAACGAAAACGTCCAAAGTTTTTAAGCATTCCGCATTCTTGATTGGATATTCGTCGAAATGATTTCTCCGTAAGAATTTGTTTCACTTGGAATGTTTGCCTGAGGAAATAACACGTTCGAAATCTGATGAGGTTTTCGCTTCCACACTGGATGATTATATGACTGTATATGACTGTCCCTATTGATTTTTGAGTGATTTTGTAATTGTACTCCATATAAATACCATCTTAAGCTTACTGCTTCCCCTACGTGAAACTTTCTGAGTTCTGAGTACTGATTTCTGTAAATAATCAGTTTCCTCTTTTTCTCATAAATAATAAAGAAATAAATGCGGAAATAAATGTTAAGTTTAATTAATTATTTTACTAAGCCATCCATTTTTTAATTTTATGCGAACTACTGTGTGTACGATTGTTACCTAACTATTGTTTATCGGTTGCTAGCGAAAATATATCTGATGATTTTCGACCTTAATATTTTTATAAAAACAAATGATCATGCATGGCATAACTTGGTTTATCCGATAATAAAATTATCATCATTATTATTTATAATAATATTAATAATTTCGGGCAAATGGGTAACATCTCCGCTTATATGGACATCAGTCCATTTGCTGTAATAACAGGTAACAACGAGAATATAACGTTTGTTGATGGGGGCCGTCGCAAACGTTCCCATTATCTCGCTGCGATTTTCCACCATGAGCGCATAGACTAAGCAACTGGCTGAATTGATGCCTCAAATGATTTGAAACGAATCTGATATGCCTTTCAAGATATATGGTTAAAAAAGCAATTTGCTGTACAGTACCATAGGATATACCTATAAAAATTGAAAAATCGTTAATTGTATGATCATATCCATGTTCTTCATAGGTGGAGCAAAAATAATCCCCAATGGCGACACAGACTAAGGGAAAAGAATCTTTCGATGGAAGGTAGTTACGTGCGTTAAAAATTATAGACATCAATAGGTAGGGGCCAACGCAGTAGTTCTCAACATAAGGTTTCGTAACCTTTATTTAAAGATGTGCTCGTTCGCTGAGGTAGAAATATCTGTCATGAAGCTATTCTACAAGAAGCATAAACGAACAGCGAAGAAGTGTCGACGGCAATTCAATCGTGATTGTGGAATTTTAATGGTCAAAGGGTGGCTGCGAGTGGGAACAACGGAACCAAACTTGAAGAGGTGTTTGAAATGGTTAGTTTTCGCGTGGATGAGTCGATATGTCAGAGTGAGGTCGTGTAGCATACGTCTGCGCTCGATAGTGCACAGTCCAAGTCTGGTCAGTCGCTGCTCAAAGGGTAAATTATTTAATCCGGTAACCATTTTGGTTGACTTGTGATAAATTCGTTCGAGGAGCGAGATGTTTTTCTCCATCCATGGCGTCCAAGCTTGTACAGCGTAGTCAACGACAGGATGTATCTAAGTGTTCAATAATTTCGCGAGTGAGTGTGGTGAGAAACGTCCGAAAATGCGTTTCAGTAAACCGAGCAAGTTGCACGCACGCTTGTAGACGGCTTCGCACTGCAAGCTATTCTTCAAAGTGCCAGACACAAAGATTCCGAGAACTTTTCGTGATGTACTCCATTCAAGCGGGTCTCTGCCAAGTGTATATGTAAAGTGAAAGGTTTTTCCGACTTGCAACATTTTGCACTTGCAGAAATTAAATGGCAGTTTGTTTTGGATTGACCACTGGTGCAGCTTATTCAAATATCTTTGCAGAACTTGACAGTCCTCAATAGAGTTGACCTTCGTCCAGATTTTTACATCGTCTGCGAATAAAACAAGCTTACATGCTAGTAAGTTCGGTAGATCGTTTATAAATATGAGAAACAGTATCGGACCGAGAACCGAACACTGAGGGACTCCGCTCGTGGCTTCAATTGTTCGAGAAGTTTCACCACCTATTCTGACTTTTACTTTGCGTCCAGACAGGCAACTTGTGAACCATGTTAGTAGGTTTCCGATGACACCAACATTCTGCAGCTTCTGAAGCAGTAAGGAGTGATTCACTCTGTCGAGTGCTTTAGATATATCTGCGTAACCAGCATGGACGGAACCCCCTTGGTCTAGTGCTTGCGTACAGTCAATAAGAGTCGTGAGCAAATTAGACAGGCATGAATATGTTTCCCTAAATCCGTGTTGTGTGAATGTTATTAGCTGATGGTTCTCGAAATGTTCAACAAGTCGTTCACACAAT
This sequence comes from Atriophallophorus winterbourni, assembly GCA_013407085.1. Taxonomy (NCBI): domain Eukaryota; kingdom Metazoa; phylum Platyhelminthes; class Trematoda; order Plagiorchiida; family Microphallidae; genus Atriophallophorus; species Atriophallophorus winterbourni. Next base: position 13,308 of record JACCGJ010013503.1, read on the forward strand.
AGGCGTTCCAAAATTTTAGAAATTGCTGAAAGAAGCGTCACGGGGCGGTAATTCGCCGGATCAGAAAGACTGCCCCCTTTGTAGATTGGTGTGATAACACCGGTTTTCAATTGAGTTGGTACAGTTCCCGTATTAAATGAGTGTCTAAATAGACCACATAATTGGCCACAAAGCTCCAGCTCGTATGTCTCCAGAACAGCAGGTGGTATTCCATCATCTCCTGGTGATTTGCAAACGTTCAGCCCGCGTAAATGCCTTTGCACAACCGTAGGATTTACCTCGATGTGGCTAAAGCATTCGCCCTGCAGTGGGCGCGGCAAAGACGTCAGCGTTGACACGTTCTTTGGACAAATTACTTGCGCATAAAATTATATTAGGGCATCAGCTGTATCATTGACATTATTAGTCAATCCGTTCTCTGTCTGAATAGGAAATACACCTGGTTTAACCTTGGTCGCGGTGTTTACGATGGTGTACCACAATTTAGTATGTCGATCCATCTGGTCGATCAGCTTCCAGTGGTGATATCGCTTGTCTTCTCGAATTGAGGACGTCACCATGTTACGAAAACTACGAAAGTGTTCCCAAGATGCGTTTGTTTGTGTTATTTTGTGTGCAGCCCATGCGGAATTTCGCATGGCTATCCACTTCCGAGTCAGGTTTAGGAGTTTGAAGCAAAATGTTCTTGATTTCCTTTTGGGAACACAGGAAGAATTTTCGTCTATTTTTGTACCGATACAACTCAACAGACTAGATAAACGAGTAACTGCATTCGTAACATCGAGATGTTTTCCCTCCATAATCGTAATGGCATTGCGAAGGCCGAAGTAATCGACTCTCCTGATGAACTTAACGTCGCCCGATGCCATTCTGGCGTTGCACACGAATTCGAAGGACAATAAAAGACGGTCACTTAGCCCCAAAGGACTATGATACTACACTGACTCCACTGCTGTTGCTTCGGAGGTTAAAACCAGATCTAGAATTGAATGGACATGGTTGTATAGGGGAGTGAAAGTGATTAACACATGGAATGTTTACTCAAGGGATTGCTGAGTATGCACACTTTTGATGTAGAGATGTGGGAGTTTAAAATCACCCATTATTAACAACTGGCATCCTCTAAGGTTTCCGGCGTTGCGCATCATTTGTAACAACGTTTCATTGTGGGCATCAGAAGAGTTGGGCGAGCGGTAGATCACACCAAGTATACAGTTCTCTCCAGTTTCCAAGCAAAGTCTACACCACATGGTGTCCTCTAGCTCAAACCTTGTGTCAGGTACAGCTGTGCATTGAAGACGTTCGTTATAATACAAGGCAACTCCACCACATGATCTTGAACGGTCCCGTGAAATTAGGATCATGTTGGGAAGTGCCAGCTCGCAATCGTTCACCTGCTCGTAAAACCATATTTCGATAACAGCAATGATGTCAGCAAAAAAACTGAGCGTTAAAATGGGATAATTCGGCGATTTTGTTCCGAAAGCACTGTGCATTTGTGTTTAGGCATCTAACACGGGTTTTCGTGTGTAGCGAGCCTATGCGTATGATGTTTGTTTCCGAAACACTGCTAGCATATTCTATGAAATGCTTTGGAAATGAAGTGCAATAATTTTGCGATACAGTTGCAATGGGCGTTCGTTCTACTAAAGGAGATTCTGCGTGAGATTTCATTGCGTTTCTACCTGGCAGGGCCTTCGAATTTAGCTAGGTAACATATACGGCAGTTTTAGAGTAGCCAGAACTTTTGAAACTTACATTCAATAGCACCTATCCCGGCGAGTGAACAGGCGAAAGTGAATAACATTGAAAGTTATAGCACTTAGGTAGTATGGTTGCGTTTTAGAAATGCAGTTCATTAAAGTTATATAGAATTAATGCTTTGAGGAAAGCAGAGTCAACTTCCATGTAAACAAATGTATCCGTACTATGTGAGTGTAATCTTACTTCTTGATCACTAGGAAAGGGTAAGTCAGGTTAAGTGTAGCGATAATATGTAACTCACAGCAAAATCAGCAAAACAGAGTAACACGTCATCGTCAGTGTTTTTAATATGCTGTCGTCTGGTTCATTTCAGCAATAAAGCTCGTGGATTCGAATCCTTACATGACCAAAAAATGACCAAGTTTAGCATATTTATGGCACTTCACATTACGCACTGGGCATTCTGGATCAATCGCTTGGTGATTCTTAGTTGCATAGCGGTGGCATTGTTTCTTCGAATGTGAAGATTTTTTCACGACTTGTGAATTGTCCGACTCGGGCTACATTATCAACGGCAATAAAAAGCAGCTCGAACCTTCATTTTTTCCTTATTACTTGCAGTGTCACATGTTTTTACTTATGGGAGCTTATGTGGATTTGAGCTAAAATCATTTCTTGACCTTCAGGGCGTTGAATGCCGAAACATTATTGTGGCATGAAAAAGGCATCCTCAAAATTGCATTCAACAATTGAACAGTTACATATGAAGGCGATAAACAAGCTCATTAGGCGTATAAAATTAACCAATTCCAGGAAATAGAAATAAAGTGATGAAGCTACTTCCAGTTGCTATGGAAACGCATGAAATGTTTGTTCTTTCTTAATTCTACTATCAAGTTGCCACCGAAATGCATTAGACAACATACTCAGACTCGACGAAAACAAAGCCATGAATAATCAGTAAAAGGGTAAATCTTTAAGTTTATAGTACAAGTAAACGTTACTCACCTGCTCCACTGAATAACTTAAAAATAAACCTGGATAACCTGGGAAAATTATGTCAGCAAGTAACTGTAAGTCTTAAACCTAACAAAGCAGGTCTATAATTTGATCTCATTGTAAAATAGAATTATATACATTATTCACCAATTCTCTTCTATATTATTGTAACATAATATAAACCTATATAAATAAATCTGATTGCAAAGCCTAAGAAAAGATATACCGTAATTTTTTAAAATCCATCATCGGTAATAACATCAACAATCTTATAGAGAAAGATGTATACAACTGAACCTCGATCCTTTATGGTTTCGTAGAATCAAGCATAATCTCATCTTATTCTTCAAAATTCTGTCAACGGATAATATAGAAATAAGCACGAATCTTCATATACGGCATGATTTTAAGTTTAGCTTGAGTAACAGTGAAAAAACTAATAAATTACAATGGTTTTGTACTAAAGTAAAGAACAATTTCTGACTAAATATGTTAATTTGTGAAACGTCAATCATTAAATATTTAAGACTCAGCTCTTCTTTAAATGAATTCAAATCACATCTGGCTTCATTAAATACCATAGAACAAATACGCGATCTTCTTAACTTCGATGTTATACCTGATGATTTATATAATAATGGCAGTCCCGGATATTGATATTAAATAAATTTCCATAACTTTCGAAAGAAAATTCTCTCGTTTTTGAGTATTTACTTCACAGCATATCTTCTCAATACGCACCAAATAAAACTGGCCCGCAGGTGACCTCAACATATTGGAATCAATTCTCTCCGCCTACATGACAAGAAAGCGAATATATTGATCTATTTTGAACAATCAAAACAAAAAGTTTCGGAAAATCAACAACAGAGATATTCACGCATCCTTGATGAACATTATCCGTTAAACATCGGTGCTGTCGGAACTTCCACTGACATTTTTATCGCAATGCCTGTGTTTTTGTATAATGTCAGTTCACGTTCAGATTATCTGGAAGCAATTTGTAAATACTGTATCATTTATCTTTATTGAACGTCAAATTTCGCTTCAGATATGACCTTGAAAATGTTTTTGCAAATTTTAATACTACAAGTTGATTTTACAAAACTTTCAGAAATTATTAATCATGATTAGCATGCCTTGGATATTTACAAATGAATTTTTTAATTTATTTACTCATTTATATATGCAGAATGGGTGGCAAATAATCTTAACTTGTTCGACACATCTATGCTCTCAGTAACCTTTCCACTAGAATAGAAACACTCAATTGTTATACCCAGATACGAATCTGGCTCAACCAGTTATTAAAAACTAACGACAGATAAACCATACAGCTTTCTTATCAACTTATTAATAAAGTTAAGTTCTTTCTAAGGCACAGAACGGTTTTCTCAACGAAAGTCGCAGACTGCTGAACCATTTTCAATTGAACGATCTTGCATAACTTACCAGTTGGAATACTGAGACTTTATCGCAAGTTCCATTGAAAATGGTTTAGAAGTCACAGACTACTTCCTTGATATAACTGTAGCATTCGGAGAAATATAACTTGAACAATTACGATCAAAGCTGGGTTCTTTTGAGATAAATTGATTGATTAATTAATCAACAATTTTATTCTTGTATTTCCAAGGCATGCTAATAATGATCAATAAATGTCAAAAGTTTTGTGCAATCAAATTTTGTTTTGTACAACCGCTGAATTTTACTCTCAATAAAATTAAAGGTAAAGATTATTAATAAAAGGCTTCCAGAGGATCCGCAAGTGATATGTTATTATACAAGAACAAAACTGGCTTTGTGAGGAAGAAAAATCAATGAATATTCTAGAAATCTTCGAAATTTAACGGATACTTTTCATCAAAGATGCGTGATGTTCTGTGTTGTAGATTTTTCCTGATACTTTTCGTTTCGATTGTTCAGAATAGATTGATTGATCCTGAATATGAACTGTTTTCATGTCCGGTAGACTGGATTGATTCCACTTGGTTAATGTTTCTTGCTTCCATGTTTATCTGGCTGTGTTGGAAAGATATGCTGGAAAGGAAATACTCGAAAGGGAGAGATTGTTCTCACGAAAGTTGTGAACATTAATTCAATATGTTGATATTAAATTAATTAGTGCTATCATTCTATAGATCATCAAATAGAATATCTAGATTAAGAAGATAGCGTAATTTTTAAAGTTGGTGAATAAAATCAGAAGTGATTATAATTCATTATTTTTTATCCAAATAAAATTTGTTTATATAAATATTTTTCATATTGAATTATGTTTGTTTGCAGATGACATGAAATTAGTTATTTTTTCAAATCTTTAAAATCGCAGAGTCTCATCGCCAGGCTATGTAAATGTTTCGCTTCAAAATCCTGTTAAGCTAAACCTAATGGTCTATTATTCTCGATAAAAAGTATTTGTTCATGCTTTTCAGTTGTACAATACTAAATACAATACAAAAAATTAATCCTTCTTTATATAAAGCCCATTTTGTATGATAGACTGCACATATTATCTTGGGTTTGGATATTCTGCGTTGCTTACATTCAATGATCATGTACATCATGTGATCTCAACGAAACAGCAGAGGGTCAATATGTTAAATAAGTTCTTCACTCTCTCACACTGTAATTTGAGAGTTAAGAAAACTTTCCCTATAACTTTGTTTGATGACTGTGATATAGCAGCATAAACAAGGCCTAAAGCATTGTTTTGAAAACATTTAAACGTACTTTTACCAAATAAATCATTGGTAATAGCTCGAATCAATTATACAGAGAAAGATGTAAGCAGCTCATGCTATAACCATTATGATTCCGTAGAATTAGGCATAACCGAATACTGTGTTTTAGTATATTTTCTGATAATATAGTTTTAAATTCGACTAATCGCTTCCAACAAGATTCTACTTATAATTTAGGAAATCGAAATTACATAGTGAAAAATATTCCTAAGCTCCTCTACAATATAGTAAATGAACGATTAAAGATCAAACCAGGTGTATTCTCTGTACTAACACCTCATGGATTGACCCACACTACCCAAGATACCGCCGATGCTTTAGCAACGTTTCACTAATTTGTCTTTAATCCCAAGCGTTGTATACCATATCAACTTTCAACAACTTCGCCACATTCCGAATTATTAGGTGAAATGACTATCAACGAATACATGGTTGAGCGGGAACTTTGTGGACTAAACGAAAAGAAGTCCCCTGGCGCAGACAAATTCACCCCCGCCGTACTGTGCAGGTGTCGCGTTGCTTTGACTGCTCCTCTCACTCGCATATTCTATCTCAGCTTAAATGAAGTAAACATACCACCGCAATGGAAAGCAGGGATGATAACTCCTATTTATAAAGGCGGTAGCCGTTCAGACACAGCAAACTATAGACCGGTAACGTTACTTCCGGTGATCTCCAAATTAATGGAACGCATTGTGACTGCGCGCATAAGAGAACATTTTGAAAACCAAAATATTTTGATCGCAGCACAACACGGTTTTCGAAGAAGTCGTTGCTGCTTATCAAACCTTCTTACAACGTTCGAGGATTGGACCAAGGCACTAGACAAAGGTGAGGCTGTACATGTTGGCTACATCGATATTTCCAAAGCTTTCGATAGAGTCAACCATGACATCTTAATTAAAAAGCTCGAATCCTATGGAATAACGGGAATATTGCTGAATTGGATAAGGGACTATCTTACTGATAGACACGTTCAAATTCGCGTTGGCAGCACCTTATAAACAATAGACGTCACGAGTGGAGTTCCGCAAGGCTCGGTGCTTGGACCTCTTCTATTCTTGCTGTATATGAACGATATAGTATAGGATATTGGATGCAACTTGATACTATTTGCCGATGATATTAAAATATGGAAACGTGTTAGGTCTGTTAATGACTGTATGGCCTTACAACGGGATCTGTGCACCTCATTTCGTTGGTCCCAATTAAATGAGTTACCATTTAACCCTGCGAAATGTAAAATGCTGCAGCTTGGAAAATCTCTACACCACAAGTATCAGCTTGGCACGCAAGATCTCGTCTGGACCACCGCAGAAAAAGATCTCGGTATATGGGTTTCGTTTAACCTGAAGCCTGGACATCATTGCCGGATGGTGTTCAATAAAGCTTGCCGTATCTTGAGTCATCTAAAAAGAATATTCCGGATTTTTACGCCCGAAACCCTACTCCGGGTAATTAACACGTATTTTCATCCCGTTATGGAATATTTCATCCATGCCTGGGCACCATGGCTGAGAAAGAACATCAAACTACTCGACAGGATTTATCATCGTGCTACAAAGTTGCTCCCCCCTTACAGAAATTTGCATTTCACAGAACGAATGTTAAAACTGAACCTACACGATTTTACCTAACGACGGATACGTAGTGACCTCCTGTTGACATTCAAAATCCTGCATACTGAAAACCATCCCCTTTACCACTTGCTAAATTCCAATGGCCTTACTCGAACACGAACACATTCAAAGGCTTTAAGCATTCCGCATCCTCGATTGGATATTCGTCGTAATTTTTTTTCGGTAAGAATTTGTTTCACTTGGAACTATTTGCCTGGAAAAATCACACGATCAGAATCTGTTAAGGTTTTCGCTCCCAAACTCGATGAGTTTATGACGAACCATGCGATATGTAACTGTCCCTATTAATTTTTGAGATATTTTATATATATTTTTATATATTCCATATACCTTGTCATCGTATGGTTATTGTTAAGCTTACTGCTTTTTCTACCATAAAATTTTCTGAGTTTCGAGTTCTTGAACTACTGAGAGTCAGCACGGAAGTAAATAAAAACTTTTACTAGAATACTTGACTTACTTTATACTTGCTTTATATTTTTTCTCATCACCTTACTTTATTGCGTACAAAACTGCCCGCGTAGATATTTTCTGTAAAAATGATTAACTGGTGTCTACCTCTACTATTTTAATAAACGTATAAATTCCGTTGCACAAATAAACTTACCCGTTTATTCACAACTCTACATCTTTGTTTATACAAACAATTTGTAAAATTATTATTTAAGCTTAGCATACCATTTTCAGAATGGATGGTGAAGATCTCAAACTTCTTCTACTGAACTTATTTAACACTTCAATAATGAAACCTTCTGTTGTTGGACTCAGACATAAATCTGTATCAAAACACACTGTATCAAATTATCGCTCGATTTAGCACACAGCAATTCTTCCTGGATTGCTTGAGTTAATAGTATAAAAGCTATTTTAAACTAGTTATTACCAAGTTTCTATTCTAGAACTCAACACAAATTCTTGAATAAAAGATCTTGCATTACATACAAGCTCGAATACCACGACTATATCACTTATTTCATCGAGGAAGGATTGGAAGTCGTGATTGTTTTCCTATATATAACTGAAGCCTTTCATACTATTCCTATAAATTATTACTATCGAATCCGAAATCATATGGCATAGGAGGTAATATTCTTCCCTTTTCTTTCCACCCGAATAGATTCCGATGGGCAGCCGCATTTTTCTGCTCCGACACTTTTAGTTATATTTTCGCTAAATTTGCTCGGATTCATAGCATTCCAAGAATTCTGTGTTACTTTCCGACCAATAACTATTTTACGGGTTTTACCAATAATGCAAATATGGCGTCAAGCTACGCGTTTCGAGACCTGATTATATGTTCTACCTTGTGTGGTTAACGAATTATGGTGGATAATTTGTTAAATGACGAAGTTACGATTTCCAAAGCAGCCACATAGACCAGTCGACCAAACGCCCATCACTCAAATAAACAACCCACTTCAGGCTACTTACATGTGTGACCGCATAACAGGATTTAACATACAGACAAAAAGATCTATTGATCCAGCTGGGACAGTGAGGATTGTTCACCCAACAGCGACATGTAGCCAACTTGACCTCAGAGACCAGTGCCTGGATCTGCCAAATGCAACAATGGTCATGGCCAGCCCAGCTGAAAGGACGCATGTTGACACGCAAAATTATCCCAAGTACACGTGCAAAGCGCGTGAGAAACCGGTAAGTCCCATGGAGATTTAAGTCATAACGTGTTTTCTGTTTATGGGTAAGTTCCACGGTAAATGTGACCGTACTTCAGCTCCCGATTCAATAGCACTAATAAATAATGAAAAGTTTCCAGGAGTCTGCTATGTACGTGTTTGTTGCACAGCTAAATCATTGCACGATGCTAATACTTGTGAAGCTGAAATAGAAAATATAATAGTCAGTTTGGAGTTCAGCCTTCGACGTGTAGAGGAAATATTGGTAAATCATGTAAGTACGAAGGTGATCACTGATGTGAACTATGTGTGAACTATGTGAACCATGTGACCTGATGTGAACGATTACGGAACAACTACTAAAGGAATCTGAGACTAAGGCAAAAAAGCAGGATTAATCCCGATTTGGAATAAGCTAAAACGACCACGGCCGTCAGAAATTCTTACAGAGATGTGCCGTTGCGGTTGACCTTAGCTGTGCACTCTGAAGCTGCTGTGCCTGACTCACAAGTTCGAACCCAAAATGATTTAAATTCTAATTTTTTCGATACGCAATAAGAACTCCCCATACATACTGAGCTTGATATGTATGAATGTTACCTAGTCCCAATGAAGCCTGTTCGACAGCAAACCCTTAGTGAGTTAAGATCATCTCATGGAAGTTAATGAGGCTGAGATGGTTGAGGTACTATGTTACCCACCAAATCAAGCGATCAACAGAAGAGCTTAGAATATGTTCTACTTTAAAGACGTGAATCGGTTAAAATTAAAAGTTTTCAAATTAAAGAAGTAACCTAAACAGAAGACGATTCCAGAATAACTCTAGCCTTACTACATCATCCGTAACGAATTATTGATCGCAGACGATAATGTCATGTTAGGCAGCCCATTTGTGCCGCTATTACGATTATAACAGCGCATTGTGAACTGCACCCCTGAAGGACACCCAGGAATATCAAGAACCAGATTTTACGCAGATAAATGGTGTTGGTGGTAATTAATTCGTCTGTCGTCGAACATTAGAGTCGATACAATGGGATTTTTTGTGACTGCGCCCATCAACAGATGTTATCTTCTTATCGATATATGTTATTATAGTAAATGGACCGAGATACACATTTGCGTATATGTTACTTCTCATGTACTCACCAGGTGGTTGAAAAATATCTTATTCCATATCGGCCTTACGAAAAATATTTGATTGTTAATGGACTATAATCCAGAAGCCAAATGTTCAAATCATTTCTCCTAAAAAATGCTAAACGACAAGAACCCATTGTGCCATACAACCATTCTGCGAATGAGAAGTATTGAACGATTAAATTCGCCGATGGATTATAAGATCCTAGATTTACAATTCTCGCGAGATGATTGGAAAGGCGCAGTTATCAATGCGTTATTTTCCTATAAAACGTGCCAACATTGTGCTACGGGCAAAACTCCTACATGGCCAAACGATCAGAACAATACAAAATGCAGCAAATCAGTTGTCCTGAAATCCCACATCGGAGAGAGTTGCAGAGAAAGAATGCGAATATTTTTCATATGCAAAACGTTATCCACCACTTGCAGCAAGAACATCAGTCAAATTAATCGGACCAATCCATCAAGGAATATGCCACACCACTCTATCTGCAGCTACCAAAATCACCGAAATGATTGAAAGACCATTATACAAAATTGTTGATGGAAGAAATGTCAATCAAAGAAAATTGAACACTGTAAAAATGTAATATCGTTGGTTTAACGCCACCAACCGCGAAAATACACGTGCATGTCAGAAAACATGACGAATGCCGTGCAAGCCGGAAAAGATATCCTGTTTTTCGTTACGGATATCAGAAGTGATTTCAACAAAAGAAAGATGTTATGACTAACCACATGAATATGCCCTTTTATTTTGTCTGTATCTCAGTGACTACAAACTCTGTAGCATTGTGATTTGTCGAATATCACACATACTTATGCTCGATATTATTTAACGTTGTTAACTTTTGGACGAATAAAATGTTGCTAATCACGTGGCCGTATATTCCTAATGCTGTGAAACATGCATATTTGACTATCGTTAGGATTCAATTACTGATTAAATATCTTTGAATTATGAACACTAGATTAGCATATGTAGCATAAGATTTTACTTTATTTTAGCTGAAGCCGAACAGATAAATTTCTGATCTGAAACTCCAAATCTCTTTGTTGGATTGGATTTATTATATGAATTTGAATTCAATTCAATTTCGAATAAATAAATAAACAAACGATTTATTCTTGGATATTCAAGGCATGCTATACATGATCAAAAATAAACAAATTGTTTGTATAAACACAGCCAAATATGTACAATTGTTATTAAATTTTCGAAGTCAAATGTGCAGGAGAAATTTTACGTTCGTTAAAATAACGAAGGTAAAGGGCAATCAATCATTTTCACATAAAATCAATATGTGACCTGTCAGTGCACGTAAAAAAGTAATGGGATGAATGAAATTTAATTTCCCGAAGAATATTGAAAAACGACGTATGTGGTATTTGAAATGACGAAGAGGCTGATTAGTCAAAATTTTCAGTTCTGATGATTAAAACAATAAGTCTGTTTTGAATGGAAAAGGTATGTCTCACGGGTTTTCGTAGAAGATTCGGTCCAGAAGTGTAGTATCATCTATGGGCCAGTTTTTTCACATGGATGTAAGCGAGGTAATCTGGAAGGTAAATACTCTATTGAGAAGTAAATATTCAATTTGAAATTTTTAAATTTATTTCCGCTATTAGTACACAGGAAAGCCATAATTATTTATTTATTTTGCAAGATATCTACTTTGAAAAGTTTCGTTAATTTTTCCAGAGTTAGGAATGAATCTAGATGTGTTTTAAAACCACCTATAGATGTCATGATATATAGTCACGGGTTGAGGCTCAATAAATGAATCAAGACTTCACTTAAACATCTGCAGATTTGATGTGTATACAACATAATCGTGTACATTGTTCCAAATAAAAAACATCGCACGGCAAACAATGTTGTCTTCAGTTGAGGGCCAGTTAGAGACAATGTGTGAGCTCTTGTATTATAAGTGTCCCGTAGATTAAATAAGCACTGTAGTGGGTCATTTGCGTTATATTTAATATGTTATATTAATGTTAATATGTTGTATTTAATGTAAAGAAAAATTAAATTTCATTGGAAACGACGACGTGGATGATCGAATAAATTCAGGGTTTCATTTCTCTGATTGAATGGTTTCCGGCTGAGTCGGCGACAAGAGCTGCAGCTTTATGCTACAGCCTTTACATAGTCGCGAACTATTTTTAAGCCATGATGTCCATGCATGAACTGCATATTCCATCACTACGATCTTACATTTCAGGAGGGCCCTTAGGTCATTAGCATAAAGTGAAAAGTAAACGGATCCCTTAGGCATCCCACTTGTCACGGCTAGAGATTTTGACAATGCAGCGTCCAAAGAGACTTACACAAGAAGATCAGTCGGGTAATTTTCTAAACATGCTGATAGTCTTCCAACGATATCACAACTTTCCATCTTCATCAAGATAATACTGTGATTTACGCAGTCAAATGATTTCGACATATCGTGGTAACATACATGAATTGTATAGTCAGCATCTACTGCTCCAGTCCAATCGTCAAGGATAAGAAAACAGCTATTAAGCCAGGAGTGTCCATTTCTAAAACCGTGTGGTGCTCCTAAAACTATCTTAATTACTTCAATGTATTTGCTCAATTTCTTTGCCACGATCCATTCGAACACCCTTGGAGACGGCGAACAACGAGGTAAAATGGGAGATTATACTGGGTTTATAGTCTGTCAGTATGACACTTTGGGACAGCAATTGACCGAATAACTACGTCAGAGGTCCGCATAGATATTGTGCACAATGTTTCAATATATTTTAAGGTAATGATATCAATGCAACAGGATGCGTTACACTATGATCCAGCTGCAAATCTACGCATTCCTTCTTACAAAATGCTTTGCATAATAATTTAAAAGAACATCCGCAGTGTTAGCTGCATTGATTGTCATTCCAGATTGCTTCCGTAAGGTCGCACCCCCTGGTTTCACTGAATACAGTTTGTTCACAATCTGTTAAATGATATTTGGATTTCGCTCCTCGTTAGACAGTATATCAGCTTGATACTCTATTTGTCTTCAGTAAAAGTTTAGTATCATGGTTTCTCAGTGTTCGAAAGGTCTCACATGTGGTTTCGGTGGTTAAACCGCGATGGTTTCCTAAAGCCTCATTTCATATTTTAACCCATATCCGAGTGCAACTTTGGATTTTGAATCCTAATGCATTTCCACACAGTGTAGAAATAAATGCTAAGTTAGAGCTGATTTCCGGTTAAGCTTGGTCAAAATGCTGTGTCACAGCTCTTGTACTCGGATACGTTCAATATGCAAATCTTTATGCAAACATTGGGCGCTTGGCAATTTAGATAAGTATAATTTTGGATGAATTTTGTTGTATCACTTGTTCGCTCTGCTCGACACAGGTAGTCAAAATTCAATAGCGAATGTTCGCTCAAAACTAGCGGTCAATCGTATGTATTTTTTCGACGAAATCGTCTTCAGTTTTCAAGATGAGATCGAGTAATTAATTTATGTCTATCCATCATTATCTTGTATTGCTTTTCAAGTGATTATAAAAGGGAATTTTTTCAAATAGCTGCTAGAAGGTGATAAAGTCCGTTAGTCTCCATTAGGTTTGGTAGATTAAAGTATCTCATCATCCATATGCTGATATCTAATCTCGAGGCAATCAAGCGTAACTTGTCGAGTTGAGTCGTATTATGCATATACGGAGCAGCTGATGGACGATAAATTACAGTTATTGTGCATTCTTTCCCTGTAGGCGTTGTCAACAAGCACCATATTGTCTCCTAAAGCACAAAGTATGAATCCGTGAATTATCTGCATTTGAGTCCTTGATCATTATACAGTTCCACACATCCTCCATTTAATGCAAGTCATAGTTTGAGTAGTGACATGCCAGCAATCGCAAACCCAAAATAGTGAATTTCCGGGTTAAGCAAAGTTCCGGTAATAGTAATTAACTGAGGTCGTTTTGTATCACAGTTTTCGACAAGTTACGCAAATTCTTTAATCAAACAGCAGTATAGAATCATCCAAGGGCTGCTATGGTAAGCAATGTTTGATGGTGTCCTGTGAGGATATAACTTGAGACAACCGCCATTGTCGCGCCGATTCTGGAAGAGTCGGCAGTTTCCTGTTTTTTTTACAATTTCAGTAGCTTATCGGTCAAACCGCTCTTCGTAGGTTAAAAGGCGAGATTCCGATTTCCACTTGACAAAATATGCTAAACTGTGTAATAATCTTCCAAAATATATAGGACTTGGCTCCTCTTTACACCAGTTAAAATCACATCTAGCTTCATCCCATACCATTGAAAAAATACACGATCTTCTAAACCTTGATGTTCTACCTGATCTATATAATAATGTCATAGCTGAGTATTGATATTGAATTAATATTTGTTGTAACCCGAAAAAGATAAAAAAAAGGCTCAACGCACACAACAGAACTCTATTGAACAAAGTGACTTAATTTGAACAAGCTTGCGTTAAAAATTGACAGACCAATGAGAGCAGAGTTGTAAGCGGATTTCAATCGATACATTGTACGCGCGTGTGGGTGCATGACCGCACAACACAGTCAAATATAACGTAGATACGCTGCCTGTAACATCTCCCTCCTTGAAAAGGTTATTGATATGATTTAAGCGTAGGATTAACATTTAGGTATTGTACTGGTCTGCGATTCCGGTTGGAGCGTCTCTGTGGTAAAGCTCGTTGCTGCATATCTGATGTGTTCTGCTCCTTTGGCTTTGGGGTTTTCGTTGGAATTTCGAAAGTATCCAACAGGATATCAAGTGGTAGTTGACTCTTTGCGTTTTCTGTTCCATAATCTTCTATTGTCCGAGGTCTAATATGGTTCACGTGTCGAATGTGTTTTCGTGAACCATACTGCAACTCATACGTCATCGTGCATAGACGACGTCCTATGATTCCTGGTATCCATTTCTCTCTCGTTCCGTAAAAGGACCTGACATATACTCGATCACCTGGTTTATAGGATCTTTCATTAGGATTTTTACCTGAATGCATTCCGAAGTTTGCCTGTGGTTTATGTTCTGGGATTTTTGGTAGCATGGCGCTGTGTATTGTTCTTAGTGGGCGGCCCAAAAAGAGTTCGGCTGGTGATTGTTTTCCTGGTAGCGATAGGTTTGTTGTTGTACGATACGCAAACAGAAAGGTATGCAGTTGTTCATTCCGCGTTCCTTCTCCTTCTAGCTTCACGAGTGCTCGTTTGAAAGTATCTACAAAACGTTCAGCCTGCCCATTGGATTGTGGATGATAAATGGGCGAATGCATGTGATTGATCGTGAGGGAAGCACAAAAATCGGTGAACTCAGATGAGGTAAACTGTGGTCCATTGTCAGTGACTAACGTTTCGGGAATGCCAAATTGAGAAAATAGCCTTTCGAAGATCGATATTGTAGAACTTGTCGTGATTTTATTCATGGCATGAATTTCAGGCCATTTTGAATAAGCGTCAACAATGACCAAATAGTGTATCCCATTCAAGGGTCCTGCAAAGTCTGCATGAATACGTTTCCATGGTCCCGATGGAACAGGCCAGGGCTGTGGTTCACATTTCGGAGGTAATTTGGCTGCTTCAGCACAACTGTAGCATGAGCGCACCATGTTTTCGATCTCACGGTCCATGAAGGGCCAAAAGGCATAGTTCCGGCTAAGCGCTTTCATCCGACTGATACCAGGATGACCCTGATGTAATTGTCGTAGAACAAGATGTTGTAGAGCTTTAGGAATGACTACTCGATCGTGGAACATAAGACAGCCATCAACGATGGATAGTGCGAATTGGCGAGTAGAGAACTGCTTGAGATATGGATCAGTGATTTTCTCAGGCCAGCCGTTTTGTTGGAATTGCATAACTTGTTGTAGTGTTTGATCGTTTGCGGTTGCCTTGCGAACTGTTGCTGCCGTTATTGGAAGATGTCTGACGCTTGCGTTGAAAACATGGTACATCGGGTCTGCTGAAACAGAAGACACTACGAAGTCTTCATTTTGGGATCGAGAACCAATGTCCGCAATGAGCCTTGAGAGTGCATCAGCGTGACCAAAGTTGCTGGTACACTTGTATCGGAGGTCAAAATCATAAGACAATAATTGTGTTGCCCAGCGTTGTAGTCGATTTGCTGTATGTACAGGTATCCCTTCTTCGCACCAAATATTGCCAACAGTGGCTTATGATCTGTGAATAAGGTAAACTTTCGTCCGTGAATCATTTTATGGAACTTGTTAACGGCAAAGACGAGGGCCAACCCTTCTTTCTCGATCTGACTGTAGTTCCTTTCAGCAACTGTTAATGTTCTGGATACGTGCATGACGGCTTTTTGTTTTCCATCAGGATATTTATGCAACAGTACGGCGCCGATTCCATTTTGTGATGCATCTGCTGCAACGATCATGGGTAGTTTTGGATCGTAGTGTGTTAGCAGTAGATCAGACGACAAGATATCCTTTATTCTGTTGAAAGAGCGCTGACATTCATTTGACCAAGACCATTTGCTGTTCTTTGTTAATAGATAATTAAGTGGTGCTCGAAGTTCGTGCATTTTTGGTACAAAGTTATGATAATAATTTACCAGGCCAAGGAAAGACTGCAATGTCGCTACGTTGTGAGGCGGTGGCATGTCTCTGATCGCCTTGATTTTGTCTGGATCAGGTCGTCTACCTTCGTGATTAATTATTGATCCCAAGTAGGTTATAGTGTCTGTCATTAGAGTGCATTTTTCTGGCCTGACACGGAAACCGTACTCCTCTATGATTGTGAAAAGTTGATTTAAATGATCATAATGTTCTTCGCGATTCTGGCTAGATACGATGATATCATCCATATAGGCTTTAGCAAAGGATAATCCGGACAGCATGGTGTCCATTATTTGCTGAAAGATTGCCGGAGCGCATTTGACACCGAAAGGCAGACGATTATAACGATACAACCCTTTGTGTGTGTTGATGGTTAGCAGCTCTTTCGATTTCTCACAAACTGGAACTTGTAGGTATGCACAGAGAGGTCAATCTTTGAAAATATTTTCCCACCATTCATCTGCGAGAATAGATCATCTGGGGTCGGTAATGGATATTGGTGTGTCTCCAGTGAGCCATTTAGCCCGGTGGAAAAATCTGCGCAAAGCCTCAGTGTTCCGTTTGGTTTTCTCACTGCCACAATTGGTGCAGCCCATGATGAATATGTCACTGGACTCAAGACACCTTCCTTGACTAAGCGTTCTAACTCTTTCTCCACAGCCTCCAACGCAGAATAAGGTACTGGTCTCTTTGGACGAAAAACTGGACGTGTTCCCGGTTGTAAGTATAAGACTGCATCAGCTTTGTTGCAGAGGCCCAATCCTTCACAAAATACCTTTGGATATTTCGATTGAAAATGACACATAAGTTCTTCGGTGCTTTTAAGCTTCACTGGATGTATAGTGTACACATTTTCGTCGATGGCATGAGTAACTTCAACAGAGTCATCGCAAACACTATTGAATGGTACATCCCATAGTTTGAGCTCTTCTATCCAGTCAATGCCCAAAAGATTTAGCTTGTCGCTAGCTGATACATAGCATGTG
This sequence comes from Atriophallophorus winterbourni, assembly GCA_013407085.1. Lineage (NCBI taxonomy): Eukaryota > Metazoa > Platyhelminthes > Trematoda > Plagiorchiida > Microphallidae > Atriophallophorus > Atriophallophorus winterbourni. The sequence continues at coordinate 30,735 of JACCGJ010013503.1, forward strand.
CCGAGTAGATTTTGATCACGAAACTTGACCTTACATTTCAACTCACCAAGAAAATGTATATCTCCACCAGAAGCATTCTTGGCGATTCGAGCTGTTGGGATCATTGGTGGTTTTCCGATTACAATCCAAGTCTGACGGGAAATAATGCTTATATCTGAGGCACTGTCGATTTGCAATCTCACTGGATGGTCATTAATCTCAAGAGTGATGAATTTGCGCAGACTCTGGAATTGAGCACAATTTGTGGCAAAAACAACATTTGAGGTGCGTCTGAATCGCGAAGTTTGATTTTGGCGACAAAATTTTGCCAGGTGGCCTGTACGTCCGCATTTATTACAAGAAATTTCACGATAAGGACAAAAACGAACAAAATGCCATTGTCCGCAGTTCCAACAAGCTGAAGGTGGTCTACGTGTTTGATCAGAAAGTTTTGGACTAGGGCTGTGCTGGGATGCTCTTGTGATTCGATCAACTGTAGCTATTTCATTCGAGGACGATGACTGGATCATTTCTGAATCACGTTTCAAGTTTATCAATCTCAAGTATTCAGCTGTTAGATCCTGTATGGATATTTCTGGAGTAGAATCAAGTTTGGCCAGTAAACGTGTCCTCAATTCAGCGGCATCGGGTGAGGTCAATCCGGCAACAAATATCAGAGCCTTGAACTGTGTTGATGTTAATTCGGTCAGTTGAAAGCGCTCACATTCCTGGTTAACACGACCGGCATAGGTGACGATATATTCACTGGAATACTTTGACAGTTTCAGGCAATTATATCGTAAGTTGAATATGGATGTTCGCTCTCCAAAAATCAATTTTAACTTGAACACTGTGTCAGACAAATTAAAGTCTCTTGACTGGTTAGGCAAAATTTAATTACAATACTGACTGTGTTCTGAGGCACCAAGTTTTTGCATCCAAATTCGTACCTTAGTTTGTTCGTCCAAAGCACCTCCGTCCACAAGAAATGTCTTCATACCGATGATACCAAGCACTGAAAGTGGCGCCGTTGTCTGGATCATAATGGAATTCTTGGATGTTATGTGCAATTGAGTCTTTTAACTGATGAGTGGTGCCAACGGGGAATTGCGAACTAACCAGCATTTTTAACTTATTTGTAAATGATTCAAACATCTGTGTTGTGGCTTGCTGTTGTTGAAATATCTGTTGTTGTTGCTGCTTCAAAAACTCCATCAGCATGGGGTCCATAATTCCCGTCGCCAAATGTTGTAACCCGAACAAGATAAAAAAAGGCTCTACTCACACAACAGAACTCTATTGAACAAAGTGACTTAATTTGAACAAGTTTGCGATCAACATTGACGGACCAATGAGAGTAGAGCTGTAAGCGGATTTCAATCGATACACTGTACGCGCGTGTGGGTGCATGACCGCACAACACAGTCAAATATAACGTAGATATGATGCCTGTAAAAATATTCACAACTTTCAAAAAAACACTTACTAGCATTCAAATATTAAATTTCCAGCATAACTTCTCAATTCGCACACAGATAAAAATTGACGCAGGAGAACTCTTCCTAGTGGAATTAATTCACTTCATCTACCAGACAAGAAAACAGTTCAAAATCAAGATAGATTATTCTATAATGAACAGTATTGGACACAACGTGTGCGGAATTAATATCAGTATTTCTGTAGTCGTTCAGAATTACAACTTAAGGGACTTTGTGTTTCCAGCATTTCTAGTTTGAACTTACAGTATCAAACATAGTATTTATCAATTCTAACGGCATTAAAGTTCCTATTTTCATAATTTCACACTTTTTTCAATTTTCCCTCATCTTGTTTTCTGTTGGCTTTTGAATAAATTGCATCCAGGCTTAGGATCGTCAGTACAAATGACACTCACAGTAAGCCTTACGGATGGTGGAACATTTATTTCGTTTTTCAAAAGCATTATCTGTTTTGAAACAAGTTGATCGTTTTACGGCGCCATTTTATTCACGGATTGATTCGAATTTGTTTCAGACCCTACCAAAGCACGAGGATCATGGGATCTGCTAAGTTATTACGAATTGCTAGCTCGAATTTCTCTATGTTGATCATTGCATTTTATTCTTGCTGCCTCCATAAAACCGTGGATAAAACACGATCTTCATGTTCAAGACTAGGTTTCAATTTATCAATCAATAAGTCATTTAATTAAACTTCAGTTATCTGTAGGCTCTTTTTAAATTCACCATTCGCATGTTAGTCACACTGTGAACTCGCATCATCATTGTATAGTGGCTTGGTTTAATTTTGCATTTCTTCTTTATTGATAATTGTATTAGCATCAGCCGCCATGTTAACATCACGCTTTATATGAAACTTTTCATGAAAAATATACCAGCTAGCATGTCTAGCTCTGTGACTTACCGTCTTCCGACAAAATTAACACATGTGCTCGCCATCGCTGAGCTACGCTTATGAGGTCATGACACCAAGGTGAACATATTATCTATCGATTTGTGTGATAATTGGGTATGCGCGCGTCGGTTCGTGTTAGGCAAATTCTGTTCCGAAGCGGATTAAAAGTTGCTGGAAGTTGATAAATAAATAATCTTGCAAGAGAAAAGGTGAATAACGGAATTAGTCCAAAATCCTTCAGATTGAATCCGATTTTCCAGTCCATGTAGTCCAACGAATTCGAAAGACTAGTTCTTCCTAATGATGGCAAATTCAATCAAATATTCGGATTATTCGGAATGACTGTAAAATCTGTGTAAGTGCGGGGAATGTGAGCAACACATTACTTTGTTCAATCTATCATTATTTACCATGTATATTCGTTAACGTACCATCATGGCGAAATAAACTGTTTCGTTCGTCAATTCTAGCGTACGTAAAATTCACTAATTTTTACTTTAAAATATCTTGACATATGTGACATACGTGATTACACAAATCTGGGCAATGGTTATACCTATGTTCAACTAAGATTAGGACTAGCTGATTAAAAAATTACTGAGGTAAACAATGTGTTTGGGAATTATTGAAAAATTTCGAGTGAAGCTTGCACAAAACTAATATTGCCGCGGTGTATTTTTTGGAACTATATAAATTATATTATGTCGTTCCAGAATTATTATTTTCATCCTGATGACCATAACGTTGTCAGTGAAAAAAATCGAGCAATCGACTGTATGACAAAAAGTTAAACATGTGTTTAATCGCCCCATTCTCCAAACATTTTTCATTTTGTGACCTTTTCAAATCAGTCAACAAATCTTGTTACATGAACTGTTTCCCGGATAATACTAGTTCAGTGTTTCAAAAGTAATAATGCATCAACTTTCGGAAAATTTCGAAATGCTATTCAAATATGAGCGAGAAAAAAGGAAAAAGTATGTTCATTTTGATGAATACTCACAAAATTAAATCATCCAAATCAGTTTTTTGCTGTATTTTCTGCTAAGAAATAGTGAAATTATTTTTAGAGTCACGGTTTTAACCGGCGGTATATCATAGTTCTTTTTCGACGTCATTTACTATCTTTTAGCCATAATTGATTTTTCAACAGTTAATCATTGTTTTCAAGTAAAATGTGGAAGTCATTTCGATTATGTATTATTGGAGATATGTTCTCAAAACTGAAGTATACTACTATCGGTCCTCTAATTTTATGTTTGGCACACATTGCTGTGTTGGGTAATTCCAAAGTTATTTTTCAATCTAGGCAGTGCTTTCAGTTGTGTTTGGCAATTACTCCGCTATTCTAGGTAAGGTTAAGTCTAAAATATATTAGATGCTTGCTTTTAACTATACCAAATGTTAGCTCGTCTCTCCAAAAATCCAACGATGAATCACGGAGAAATTATGATTGTACATTTACGCACGCGCTGCGTATCATCAATTTCTTATTTGTTCAGGCCGAACCGCTAATTGATCTTGAATGAGTTTTTTCCGTTCTTTGAACTAGAATATGGTATGGTATGAAAGCACAAGCCTGATCCAGGCAAATTGCCACACAGTCAGAGACTGCACGTAGGCGATATTACTGTCAAGTTGCCCAGACCTAGATAGATATGAGGAGGAAATAGAAATGGTAGTGTGACTCCAGCGTGTTTTAGAATGCAGCTCACTACCGTTGACCAATCAATTTAGCACGATGTTAGCCGCTCAGCACAAAAATATTGTACTATTACACCGTGCAGTTTGAAATGTATGCGAGACATTGACACGAGGATGCGAAATTAAGTTACAAAAGGATGAGATTCCTAAACTGAGTAAAGAATTATCTAAATTTCAGGATTTCAGGCTTGTATTTTTAGCAGAAATCATTCATGATTTCAAAATAAAAAGAATAAAACCAAATTGTCAAGCTTTGGGTAATAGCAACACTTGAGCGAAAATAAATTGAGCGATTTACTCGTTCAATTTTGTAGTGTTTTTAAGTGAATATGAAAGACAGCACATCATTTTATTCAATAATTTCAGTCGTGGTCGTGTTGATTTTTCAACTCAACGCCTTTGCCGTTCGGCGACAAAAGTTCTGTTTTGAAATCTGAAAGGATATCTGCATCATCGGCAAACATTTCGCTTCTCGTGGCGTATTGTCTTTTGTGAACATGTTTTCATTTCACCGTGCTATTGGACCCGTAGGATCGGTGTAAATATTGTTGCCATCCACTTAAAATATGGATAAAACAAGTAAATGGATTAAGCCCGTTTCACGAACTGTGCCACCGTGGAGTAATTCAATCGTACGCAAGTCGAACGTTCTGTCTGTAAGGATTGCGGTCAGGGTGCTTAGATTAGATAATTGAATGAAAGTTAACAGCATTTCCTGTCTTCATACGCACACGTTTAGCCTGGTCGAAATTTGAGGTTAGCGTTGTACATTTCTATTTTTTCAAACTGGGTTTCGTGTCGGCCGAGGGTGCATAGATCAAATTTTCACACTCCGTCAGTTACTGGAGCAACGCCACACTTTTCGTAAACCAACTATCGTGGTATTCCTTGACATCCGAGCGGCATTCGATTCAATCGATCGTGAAAGTCTTTGGAACTGTCTACTGAGACATGGAGTGCCCGAGAAGTATGTTTGGATCTTGAAAGCATTATATTGCCAAACTTCGGGCAGGGTTCGAGCGTACGGACAATTGTCGTCCTCGTTCAATATCTCCAGCGGGGTGCGGCAGGGCTGCCCTATCTCGCCGTTCCTTTTTAACTTCGCGATCGACGATGTCCTGAGAAAAGCTTTAGCTGGCCTTGTGGGCACAGGTGTTGAACTTCTGCCGGGTGAGCGAGCGACCGATCTAGAGTATGCCGATGACATCGCACTTCTGGGAGATGACCCTCATATAATGCAACAAGCCCTGGACCGCCTGGCACTTGAAGCTTCAAGGTATGGCATGTGCTTTGCGCCTAACAAGTGTAAAACACTTACCCAGGATTGGAGCGGCTCTCTTCCAAACCTAACTGTGTGCGATGTCAATCTTGAATTGGTCGACAGCTTTGTTTACCTTGGCAGTTGTATCTCCGCTGGAGGTTGTGTCGAGGACGAGATCTCACATCGTGTTCGCAAAGCGGGTGCAGCGTTTGCTAACCTTCGCCACCTGTGGCGTCGACGCGATGTTTCACTCCATACTGAAGGCCGAGTGTACAACGCAGTGGTGCGTGCTACGCTCCTTTATGGCTGCGAAACCTGGTCTATCCGAGCGGAAGATGTCCGTCGGCTTTCTGTTTTTGATACCCGTTGCCTGCGTAGAATTACTCGCATTCGGTGGCAGCATCGTGTTACAAATATAGATGTCTGCAAGCGGGTGTTAGGACCAGGTGGTCACGGACTGAGAGAAATGCTGATGCTTGCTCGCTTGCGATGGTTGGGACAAGTTTTAAGAATGCCTACTCACCGTTTACCGTACCGCGCCTTATTCGCAGAGCCTGACAGAAGCTGGGAGAAAAGATCGGGTGGCCAGTCCATGACGTGGCGCGTTGGGATGAAGAAACTCCCCGTAGCGCTAGGCTCAGTTGGGCGTATTCGTTTGCCTGGGTGGGGTCCAAAAGCTCCACCTAATAGTTGGCTGGAAACCTTACGCGATATGGCTACAAACCGAAGTCAGTGGCGCCAGTGTATTTTATTATGTGTGTCATAATTTTTTTTATTCGGTATTATTTTACATAAAAAAACAAAACAAAAAAACCCAAAAAATCGCATGCAGTGAAACTACAAAAACAAGCTGCTTTTTTGTGCATTTGCTTTTGCGTATTCCGCTTGCCTGCTTTCCCTTTTCCACGCGCTTGCTTATCTGCTTTTCCTGCTTCATATTGCTTGGCACTTTGTCTGGCTCCAGACTTGTGCTTCATGATGATGATGATTTTTTCAAAACTGTACAAATTTGTTGAATCTAGCTGCTTTGAAGCTATGATGTCATCATATGGTTTAATGTACCTTCAATGTCAAGTAGCGTAAAAGCATTCCATACTAACCATAAAAATGTTTGCTAAAAACGTTTCCTATGAATTTGTGATCTATTTTCTATAGACAAGTAATTTTATGATGTTCATAAGGTACTGAATAACAATCACAAATTACCTTGATATCACATTCAACCTATTCTTTTACCTAGCTTTCTTCGGTGGAATATAGTTGGCCATCAACAATTTAATTCTTTGTATTCCATGCACAATAAATTACACCGTGCCATGGACTAATCGGTTGACTAGACGACCTATTAGATATCATAGTTTTCAACCATTTATAGCCCGCATGATACACATAGGGTTTGACCAGGTTTTACGGATGTCGAAACACCAAATTCCGAAACGGATTATTCGTGTGACGCCACATCCCGATTGTCGTGATTCTCGTGGCAGCCAAATCGTTACGTGTCATAGGCAGCTAAATAACCTTTCTAGTAACCTTTCCAAATTCAGCGCAGCACGTCTTCTAGGCTAGGGACCCGCGATCAAATATCGCAATGGTTGGTTACGTTTCAGGATGTTTCCAAACCATGTTCAGTGGCGGTCTTGCACGAAGAATCTTATTGGAGTGTTTGCTTAAACTTGTATTTTGTCAAGTAGATTGACGAAGAAAGCTTGTAAATATACACGGCAGTGAAAGCCGAAAGGAAGCTGTCATGCTGATGTAGCTCTAATCTTTTTACAAAACTTGATTGAATGCATGTTCCATTCGAAGTGTTGTCACCTCATTCTCGTTTTTTGTGTTTACTTTTAGGATTTTACTATTTCACCGTTGTATGACAGTTAAGCACGTCTTGCACGGATGTGCAATCGTGAGGTACTCCTGTTCTGTGCGGCTAATACCTTTCTAAATTGATGGGCCACCGGTTGTAAGCTGGAGTCTCACTAACATTTCTATTTTCTTTCTCATATCTATTTAGGCGTGGAAAACCTGACAGTATCCTAACTCACGTGCAGTTGCTGACTGTGCGGCACTTTTCCTGGATCAGGCTTGTGCTTTTATACCATACCATATACTGTTTATTTGATCCAGCTTATATATGCCTCTATTTTTACTAGCTTTTCTTTATAATTATTTTCGTTAGCTGTGAAGAAGATTGCAAACATTTAATGGTGGAACTCGAGTCCCGTGAATGTGAAATTGAAAAGCTCCGGAAAACTTTACTAACGCGGGTATCCGATGCGGAATTGCAAATGGATAAGTTGGTTGAACTGCGTAAAGAAGAAAGTGAGCGAGCTCAATCAGCCATCCTGAAATTAAGATCCTGCATTGAAAAACTTCAGCAACGTCACGCCGCTGAGAAAGAAGAAATGCAACGGGTTGTAAGCTGGTTTAAATTCATTTTTTCAGTAACCAACAAAGCTGAACTCTAAGTTAATTGCAAGATTAGTCTGTAACGTTTCAACCCCGAATGAAGTTACCGTCTCACAATTGAACGATGTGCGTCATCTCCTAGATAGTATCATTGAACAATGATAGCGATGAGAGTTTATATCATTTGGGTCATTACTGTTACTAATGCGTATTCCACCGAATAATATGTATGAACACTAAATCAAAAATGCGTGCATCAAAATGCGTTAATGCTCGACTACCAGGCAACGTCACGCAATATAGTCACAAAGGATCTTTTAGAAGAGTAACTTGACTCGCCAGCTGTATCTGTGAGAAAAATTGCAAGCATACTACACAAATGCGAATACGCGTCCAACACGTGAAATAAGGCGTTATCACGAGGCAGCTTACAGCTTAGATAGGAAAAAACAAGAAATGACTTCTGTAAATTGCAGTAATGTCATTCTGATCGTCATATTTTAAATTTATTTCGAATTTATTTCGTAGAATATGGCATACATCTGATATATATACATATATATTACTCACCCAGTTGGAGCATGCTCATGATTCGATCGATGGGCAGGTTTCCGAGTTGCGCGATCGTCTAAAACAAACTGAAGCTGATCGTGATGCCCTTTCGAAAAATCTTAGAAACGCTGAACTTTGCAATTCGGTGAGCCCTCTTGTTTACCTTGTCGATTTGTGTATTTGACATATTATTGTAGAGTTCCTTATTGTAAAACGAGTATTATAATTTAGGAAAACAACACAATGGAGCTTACATACGAAGTTAAATCAGGCCTGATTTTGATAGGCAGTAACTCTGCCATTGCCTCCATTTTTATGTATATAGATTTAGGCATGTAATAACTGACCATATCTAAGCTTACACCCAATCTGACTGTGTAACACTGTCCCTGTCTCCGTGTTGGGCTTTCGCATGTACATACATATTATTGCAAAACCACTCGTATACCTCCACCAAGATATCTTACCCGTGATAGATTTCTCGTATATCTAGATATCTGTCAAACCATTTACTCCTCCGCACTCGACTTGTACGTTTTCAGTGATCCAGCCTCCAACATCATTTTACAGTAGTGGTGACTGGACAGTTTTTTCATCGCTTCGTTCATACTAATTTCGTAAGATAGTTTACAGTGCATGGGAAACAGAACTCTCACATAGTTGAAGTAGGCCATTAGTAAGAATATGGTCAACAAATGAGCCGCATCTGAAAGTTCGGTGTCACAAAATTAATCGTGCTTTTTCGTTTGTAACCGGTAATAAACCACACAACTCCGCCAAGGACGGTCCCAAGCCCGTCTGAGAAAGGAGGAGGGTTGGGCTTAGGATAGCAACCCTATCCCGTAAAACCTAAATTGCTACGGTAACGAAGACAACAGATCCGTGGCTCGGTCATGTCTGCAGGATGGATCCCCGTTCGCATACGAAGGTAGCCATGCACTGGCATCCGCAAGGTAAACGAAAAAGGGGACGGCCCAAGGAAACTTGGCGCAGAACTTTGGAACGCGAACTTCATGCACAAGGATTCACGGTGCAGACGGCAACGGAAGCAGCGACAGACCGGAACCACTGGCGTGAAGTTGTCTTCGCCTCATGTGCCACCCGGCACGGAGAGGACTGAATGAATGAAATGGCATCACAAAAGCAATAAAGACAGCACTACATCGAGCTTCACTGATTTACAATCATTGCACTATAAAGTGTTAAGTGGGATAGGCTGGGACTTGACAAGCTGTGGTGTGTTGAGAAAGTGTGGATATTAGGTAAAGTGCCTAAAACTCGGATTCATCCATTTGTGAACGAGTGGATTAATATTAAACCCGGGTTTTATTACTGTCTTACATTGAAACAAGCTTTCCTTGACACTTCACTTGATAACAGATAATCCAATACATCAAAAGTACGCCTATAATAAGAACACTATAGAACGCCCATGGTCAGGATGCGTGGATCCATACTTGTTCCTTTCGTAAAGGCCCATTTTCCATTTTAAGACTCCACATGACACATCTACAAATAACGTCACACTGTTGTCCGACCTTACCAGCCTATACGAAGCATAGGGTGTTATATCCAGGCCCCCAGGTTACGGGAAGTTGAATGGGTACAAGCCGCTATATCGGTTAGCACGACGCGTAGTCGGAAGCGGTTTACTGAATGAATAAACGAATAACACAAACTCTGTTTAGTAAACGAAACTCATCTTATGCGTCCGCGATCAATATTGACTGGTGATTGATCGGTATTACAGACACAACAATTCTTCCGCGCATAGTAGGAACATAACCCACTTGATAACGCTGAACAGGTTTGACGATTCGTTCAGAATGACCTCCGCACTCTTGTGCTGCCAAATCTTTGTCGTTTATGTCTTGGTCAGTCGAATCTGTTGGGGGCGCATGTCTAAAACCGAGGTGATCTGGGTGTCGATGTATCATTTTTCCATCCTCCAAAAGTGTCGTCAATTCGTGTCCGTTATTTTTTATTACTATGACTTTCCTCCTGTCTTTAACCTTTGGATCGGGTCGTACAAAAACTAGATCCCCCGCACCGAAGTTCCTCGATTCCGACAATCTGTCTTGACGTTTCATCGTGTCGTTTTGTTTCAACAAAATAAGAGTGCTTGGATCATCATCATCATAGATAGCATTACACCGGCAGAACGTACCGACTGCTTAGTTGCCATACAATTATGAAAAGTAAAATCCTAAAAGGTGGGACTTGAACAGCTACGGCTTCTATAGAAGAGTAAGCAGAAACAAACTGGGATCAGGTGCCTACACCTCGAATGGAACAGGCATTCAAACAAGTTTCGTGAACGAGTAGAGCGACATCAGCATGGCAGCTTCCTTGCGGCTTTCGATCCAATGCATCATAAAAAGCTTTTCTTGTCACTCCGCTTGACAACATACAAGGTCAAGTAAACACTCCAAGAAGATGCTTAGTGCAAGATCGCCATTGAATATGGTTTCGGGACATATGCTGAAGCGTAGCTAGCCATTGCGATATCTGATTGTGGGGACACCAGCCTGCTTGGATCTGGCCGCAAAAGGTCCAGTCGGCATCTTTGTTTCCGACCAATCAGCATCTGTGATGGGGATAATCCCGTCGTAGACAGATTCGTGTCACGTAACGAAGGCAAGACCACGAGCAATTTGTCTAACACGATGTGCATTTGCGTCAGTCTGATGAAAGTTAACACGGTCATTGTAGATCAACTCTTGGTAAGGTTCCCTGTCCTCATTATCACCACTGGTCTGACGAAGGCTCTGCGTCAGAGGCGAAACGTTACCCCAAACTTTTCTAACAGATCACATGGTTCCAAAGGTTGTCATAGCCGGGAGTGACAGTGGTGATAAGCTCCCACTGTTTATAAAATTCTCTCATATGGCACGCGACTCAAATAGCCTCTGACAACCAAGTCCAGCTTCTGGCCTGCACGAGTGGCTCCCCGAGCCCGGCGAAACTGCTTCTACCAACAGGAAAAGGGGCGAGTGACTGGCGTCTGAAAACCAGTTTGCTCCGGGCAGATGGAGCTCGCTAGCCTGGGAGGGCATTTCATCTAAGGGAAGGAAAACCCTGATTTTCAACCTCCGCTGCCTTGCGGGATACCCAATCGCGGGAAAGGCTTCGGGAGAAAACCCTAAGGAAAAATCTGAAACGGAGTCTGGTAGACACACCACCTCTTTCCGGCCACTCCCTGCTGCCTTGCAGGTCGCACTTGGTTGTGCAAAGGCTAGAGAAACTGTCTTGAACAAACGCCGAGTGGTTCTGGGGACGCCGCTTTGTACCCAAATTCCCAAGAATCTTCATTGAAGCCGACTCATCCTTTAGGTGGAGATAGTCGCACAAAGTAAGTAAAGTAAACCGATCACATACAACATTTTATCCATTCGTTTCACTCTAATTCCATTTCCTCGGTGACAAAATAGAATAACAGTACATGTACTTTGATATTATGATTTTAGAACGAGAGCAGAAATGTAGTTAGCGACCCCATTTATTTTGAAATCAAAGGCAGTTAAGCGTCATATGGAAGGTAACAAGTAACACTTGTGAAATAACTGAATTTATTCTGAAACAAAGTCAAAGGAAACGGGTTCACTGTCACGTGGAATTTCTAATCAACGCGCCGTCCGGTAAGCCTGCATATTCATCCCCGTCATCCGAGAAGATCACCTCCATTTTGGAGCACAAAGTGTCCGCCGGACAAATCCTCTCCGAGGATGGTTCCAAATTGGAACTTGGTTTTGCTGGAACCGCGTCCACCACAGACAAGTCGAAATGATAGCAAACCGCACGCAAAGGTAAACGTCGATTGGCCAATGTGTAGTAAGGACAGCTTCGATTTGCTGCTGCAGATTCCACGATTGAACCAAACACAGGCAAACGTGTACCATCCACAGAGGGAGCGAGGAGCGGGTCATAATCCACTATGTGTTCTGGTTTGAAGGTCAATGCGACTTGACACACCCCACAATTTCGCATCACAGTATCGACGCAATGCTTTGGAAAGTGGAAGCTTTCTTCCGTCCGCAGGGCGAGAAGGTGGAGCAGATGGCGAATCCAACCTCCGTGACTGACCTGCAACGAAGATTCCCAGTGGATGTTGAGCAAAAATATTATTATTTTCCTCAAAAACTCATTATAACATATAATTCATGATTCTCGATTCTGATTGGTCGATTTTGTCGGCCATAATGATTCAGTGTATAAATACACAAGAGCCGCAGCCTAATAGCTTTTTGGTCAGAGACGGTAAAGATCTTTTTCTAAACGGCCTGCCTTTGTTCTTGCTACGCGAAGTGTTGGGTTAGTTAGTCAATTGTGACTAATAGCATAAAGGTTTTTCAGCGTTAAACATTTGGGTAATTATTACTTGGGTTCGACTCGGGTAATATATAACAGTGGACAAAGTTGGAGGTGAACGACACCGTTCGATGAAAACCGCTTGACAAACCACGATGAATATGTGTGAAATAACAAGCCTGATCCAAACGATGTGTCACAGTCATAGACTGCACGTGGGATAAGTAACTGCCCAGACCTTGGCAGATATGAGAACGAGACTCCAGCGAGTTTCCACATGCAGCTGATCCCCGGTGGCAAGTCAATTTAGCACAGTATAGAAGTACTGGACGATTGCACAGCTGTGCACTCAATAACACGAACATATGTGGCATGAACGAACAGGTGTGAAAACCAAGCGAGGTTACGGGTTTTCCGGTTATGTGCTATTTACATACTTTTAGTATAAAAGACAGATAGGCTCCCACGTTGCTGGCGGCATAACCCGATTGCTTTTTCAGATGGTTTGTTACCCACAAAATTCTATGACATGATCTGTGCGGATGTGCGATCGTGCAGTACTTCTGTGCCAATATCATGCTAAATGGATTCGCCACATATACTGAACTGCATGTGAAAATTCATGCGATTGTGATGTACATCCATGGTCGACATCGACCGAAGGAGGCCAACAACAATTGAACTGCACGCTGAATTCTTACTGACATTTCTATTTTCATATATATCAAGGCCTGGGCAACGTGAGGTCTATGGCTGTGCGGCATGCTGCCTGAATCGCGCAAGTAGTTTCATGCATACATACTTACACGTTCCTTGAAATCCATGTATGTTGTTCTATTGTCTACATGCAACAGACCGGACACACCACAATTGGAACACTTACACCACAATATACAAACCGTACAAAGCTTTCTATTTGAAAAAGTCCATGTTTATACAGTACATCATCATTACGAAGCACAGGTTCGGACAAAACACAAAGCAACTAGAAACAGGAAAAGCAGATAAAGGCAGTGTAAGTGAAATATGCAACTGCGTGTAAAAGGCAGCAGCACCAATGTGCCGCTGGAAGAGACGGTGAACTATCTATGCGAGTACATCACAAACAATAGTATCTCCATACCAATCCCTGTCTCCGAGCTAGAACATCTAATCCTACTGTGTACCCGTAACATACAGTTCGAGTTCGATGGCACCATATACAGACAGAAGGACGGGGTAGCCATGGGATCCCCACTTGGACCTTTACTTGCTGACGTCTTCATGGCAAAACTGGAAAACACCATACTTTCAGACATCATCACAAAGGTGGAAGCCTATTTCCGCTATGTGGACGATATCTTCCTAATAGTGCCTAACTCAATTGAGCTCGAATTTCTCCTAGAGAAATTCAACTCGGCACATCCAAATATCACATTCACAGTCGAGATTGAAACAGAGGACGGGTGTTTCTCTTTTTTGGATATTGCCATGAAGAAGAAATCAAACGGTCTGATTGAGAGACGAGTCCACCGTAAAGATACTTGGAACGGACAATACATCCATTTTGATAGTTTCGTTCCATTGAGTCAGAAACGGGGGCTTATCCGATGTCTGGTAAACAGGACGCAAAACATTTGTTCGCCTGAAACACTGGAAGAGGAACTCGAAATCATCCGGCAAATTCTTGCCCAAAATGGCTACCTAGAAAGATTCATCCGTAAAAATATGCAGCCGGACCATAAGAAAAACCAGGTAGCTGGTCCGAAAAAGAAACCGGTCTATGTGAGCTTGCCATACAAAGGAGAATGTATAGCCAATGTCATAGGCGAACGGATCCGCCGTGCAGTTGAGGGTACCTACAATGCAGCCCAACTCCGTATCCTCTTTTACTCACAACGCATGATCTCCCTGACAGTGAAAGAAAAGTTGCCGAGCCACACGTCCAGCTTCTGTATCTACTCATTTGGTTGCTCGTGTCGAGCATCCTACATAGGACGTACGACAAGGCGCTTGACTGACCGCATTAGGGAGCATATCCCCAACCAACTGACCGCTGGCACATCGCATTTGAACAGGAGTTCGATAGCGGCGCATCTCCTCACCACAGCTCACACCGTCCGGAAGGAAGCAGCCTTCCAGGTGATATATCGTGCCAACCCACATCTACCTAGACTGGCCCGCTTCCACCTTCTATGTGTCGCCGAAGCCATAGCAATAAAGCTATTGAAACCCTCATTATGCCAACAAAAGAAGCTCAGTCACCCACTCAAACTGCCCTGGCCTGACAAGTCTTGGCTCAGTCCAAGTTGTTCCAACAATGACCCCATCATCCCAATTACCCCTCAGCAACCCCAGCCCGCCGTGTCCTAACCGAGACAAGTATGTGTTAATTATCGTTGACCTTAAATTAGTCTTTGTTTCTTTCTTTTGACCCTATTTATTTATCTGTAGTTCATATCCCGATGTAAATGGCCTGATGCGACTCGGCGAAAACA